>CATIWR010117913.1:0-19282 GCA_949677035.1 Omphalea diandra | reverse complement strand
ATTCACATGTCTAAATGATTATTTTTCCTGTGCATATGTTCATGTGAGATTTCATATCATTTGATACAGTGCATATGCTCATATGTGATTTCATATCATTTGTGTAATTAATATATTCATGTGATAATGCCAATGAATAGGGATAGGGATGTTACATTTTAATTATTCTTATTATATCAAATTATTATTCCACAATCGATATAACAACAGGTTGTTAGTTTAATAATACTAGAATTAGTATAAAGAAATATGGTCGTTCACCTGTTTCATGTTGACAAAGGAAACAAGCCTACACTTCTCTTTATTATTAAATATTAAATATTATTATGATCATCCCCTGTAACCAACTCCACTCACCACATCTCTTTATCTTTATTTGTTCCTTTATCAAACCAAACAAGACAAAACAAACAACAAATTATAGCTCTCATCAGTAGTGTTTGAACTTACCTTATTGGGGCTTACCATATTTGGAGTTGTCATATTTGGAACTGTCATATTTGAACCTGCCTCATTTAAACTTGCCTTATTTAGAGAACTTTCTTCACAAGGGCAAAATGGTCATTTTAGTTCTTCCATTTCATATATGGATCCTCAAAATGAAATCAAGAAATAAAGCTTGACAAATGAGGACAATTTGCATAAAAGTGATATAGAAGGCTCTAAAAGGTTAAAAAAAGATTCTAAAATATTCTAAAAAACTTCCAAAAATATTTTAAACATATTTTGGTGAAAGAATAAAAGTCCTAAAGAGAAACTAATGAAGGGAAGACACACATGGAAGCAAAGTCAAGTCAAAATATCTTTCAAGATTGACAAGATCTTAACATATCATTCTCTTCATTTTTGTAATTAGGAACTTATGTTATTTACTTATGAAAGGAACTTCTTTTACAATTAGGAAGATATCTAATGTATCTTTTTGTTATTTCCTATTTAACTTAAGAGTGCCTTTTTCTCCTAAGTAGATTAGGCATATTGCAAAAACAAATTAGGAAGTGATTCTTAGGGTTTCCTAAAAGCTTTGTAAAAGCTATAAATAACCCTTCTTGTTCAGCCAAATAATGAATGATTGAAGAATATTTCTTTGAACAAATTGCTTGTGAGAGTTAATTCTCTTATTGAGTTCTAATAGAACTTGGTGAAATGATTAAATGAGCTCTTAATAATTTCACAAACTTGCTTAATCTAGGTTTTAAATTACATAGTTAATTTAAGATTGAGATTAACACCTCTTGAATCTTTATAATTTAGGTTGCTAGAAATAAGTTTTCTATATGTCAAATTGGGATTTAAGAGTTTATCTTGTTTAATCTTTGAATTACCACTTGGGACTTGTGATCTATGTACGAATAAGAATCCACAAATCAACCTCGTTTGTATAATTTGGTATCAGAGCCAAGGTTAAATTCAAGATCAAATGTATCTATCTTTTATGTTCTTGCATTGTTCTTAGTTCATCAATTCACATTCTTCACCTTTCTTCTCCAAATTTGGCCATATCTTAATTTTTGCATTTAAATATGTTTCTTTTTATTGTTTTTACCTTCATTAGTATTGTTTATTCATCAAATATTACATTAAACAAATCAGATTAAATTTCCTTCAAAATCTCATATTTGTGCAAAAATTCCTTAAATTAAGAAACTTAGCAAAATCTTTGATTTCTTGTGTTTCTTCCATCCAATTCATCAATTAATCCTTCTTGTGTTCTTAATTGCAGAATTAAAGTGTTTGATTCAAGAAATTCCTTGAAATTTGGGAGTTGTCAAAATCTCCTTAAATTAAGAAAAACTTGATTCTAGCTTGTTTCTTGCAATTTCTTCATCCTTCTTCCTTCCAATTATTTCATCTTGTTACTAATAATCTTTTTTGGTGTTTTTTTTAGTGTCTAGGGCTAAACCATAACTTAGAATTCAAGGGAGGGGTAACATTACCAAAATACCCTACAAGTGCTAAATTCAGTTTCATTATATTTTTGAGTTGTTCTTTGTGTTTCTTGCAATTCTAAGTTTGATTTTAGCTTCAAACTTTAAAGGAAAAAAAGAAAAGAAAGAAAGAAAGAATGCAAAAAAAAAAAAAAGCAAAGAAAAGAAAAGAAAGAAGTTAAGGATTGCAAAGTTATTGCTTAAGGCCAATTTTGAAATCCCTTTTCTTATTCGGCCTAGACATATTTCTTACCATATATAAAACACCAATTTGCATTTCCCAATTTCCTTCTAAATTCTTATATTATAATTAGGTCTTTAGAAATTTGTTTTGTAATCAATTGTGTTATTTTCAATTCATTTGTTTTCTAAGTGTTTTAAGAACTAGTTTTTACTTGTTTGTGTTCAATTTAAGACTCATTTGATATATAATAACTTAAAACTCAAAGAACTTAAAGAAAATAATATTGAGAGGTAAAAGGTAAAGAGTAGTGAGCTCATAAGTAGGTAAAAGCCAAATTTGAGTTAAACATAAGAGGAGTGTCATCTTTTTTAGTGTAAACACGTGGGGGAGTGTTGTGAGGATTCTATTTATTTTCTTACTTATTCTTATACAATGATAGGTTTAAAAGATATAAAAAGAGATGAATTTATGTGCTCTATGAAAGGCATGTTAGATCAAATGAAACAAATGGTAGATAATCTTTTAAATTTGAACCATAAGTTAAGTTACGCTTGCAATAACAACTACAAGCCAAAAATGACAAAATTCTATGGAAAAGGTGGTCCTAAAGAGTACTTAGCATGGGAAAAGTAAGCAGAGATCGTGTTTGAATACCACAACTTTACTGAGGAAAATAAGGTAATTATTGTTGTTGTTAGCTTCAAAGATGATGCCTTATTATGGTGGGATCCACACATGAAATGAAAATTCAAAAATGATCATTTTGCCCTTGTGAAGGAGATTCTCCAAATAAGATAAGTCCAAATAAGGTAGGTTCAAATTTGGTAGCTCCAAATATGGCATGTCCAAATAAGGCAAGTTCAAATACATCAATTCCAAATATGGCAACTCCAAATATGGTAAGTCTAAATAAGGCAAGATCAAATATGATAGTTTCAAATTATGGTAGGTTTTGAAGCTTTTGTGATGCCTTCCTCCTTTTGAAGGAGAACTCCTTGCTAGTCCTTTCCATTCTTTGTAACCTTGATCCTGATATGAACTAAGTTAGAGATAATATCAAGGTTACAAAGAATCAGGTACTAGCAAGGAGTTCTCCTTCAAAATGAGAAAGACATCACAAAAGCTTCAAAACTTGCCATCTTTGGAAACTGCCATATTTAAATTTGCCTTATTTTGCCATATTTGGAGCAACCATATTTGGAATTGCCATTTTTGAACTTGCCATATTTCGACTTGCCATATTTGGAGTTGTCATATTTGAACTTGCCTTATTTGGACAATCTTCTTCACAAAGGTAAAATGGTCATTTTTGTGCTTCCATTCATGTATGGAACCTTAAAATGAAATCAAGAAGTCTAATTCTACAAATATGGAAAATTTGCACAAAAAAGTTCTAGAAGATTCTAGAAGGTTCCAAAAAGGTTCTAGAATATTTTAAGAAACTTTCAAGAATATTCCAAGCAGCTTTGGTAAAAGAATAAAGTCTTATACATGAACTAATGGAGGGATGACACATATGGAAGAAAATTCAAGTCAAAATGTCTTTCCAAGATTGACAAGATCTTAATATATCATTCTCTTCCTTTTCTAATTAGGAATTTTTGTTATTTTCTTATGTAAGAAACTTCTTTTATAGTTAGAAAGATATCTAATGTATCTTTTAGTTATTTTTTATTTAGCTTAAGAGTATCCTTTTTCCTAAATAGATTAGGCAAATTACAAAGACTAATTAGAAAGTAATTCCTAGGGTTTTCTATAAGTTTTGTAAGGCTATAAATAGCCCGTATTGTTCAATCAAATGGATCAAATCAATTGAAGAATATTTCTTTTAGCAAAATTGCATGTGAGAGTTAATTCTCTTCTTGAGTTCTTTATAGGACTTGGTGAGATTGTTAAGTGAGTTCTTAATAATTTCACAAACTTGTTTAATCTAGGTCTTAAATTACTAAGTTAATTTAAGGTTGAGATTAACACCTCTTGAATCTTTATAATTCAGGTTGCTAGAAACAAGTTTTCTAGAGGTCTAATTAGGATTTGAGAGTTTATCTTGTTTTGATCTTTCAATTAAAGCTTGGGACTTGTACTACATACGAATCAGGATCCAAAAATCAACATCTTTCGTATTAGATCCTATCCCTAACTTGGTTCATATAAGTAAGATTCTATGGCTATGGCAAAAAGCAACCCCTTTACATAGTTGGTACATCAAGCTCTACACAAGGACAATATATGATATAGATTGTGAATGATCAAAATACAAAAATATATATAATTTGTGAGTGATAAAAGGATAAAAATATCTCAAACAACTATGATAAGGGATGGCTCATGTATCTTGATAAATATCATTGCAAAATTATCGCCAATTTGATGGTAACTGCGAATGAATTTCATGAGATCAGTGTCCATGTGCTTAAAAACTAAGTAAAGTAATATCTTCCCTTTTTTGTTTTGGCCTTGTTTAACATCCATCACTCGTGGGATTAATTAAGACTAACATAATAGAAAACTTAATTCATCAATAAGGAGCAAAAATGGCAAGAACCTTTTTTGCGTTATAAACATTGTACAAACAATAAAATAAGGTAGTCAAAGGGGGAAATCTCATTTTTATGGAGGAATCAATTAGAAAAGGCTAATAAATTATACTGCTTTTAATTGATTAATTGATAAAGCTCAACTAAATAACCACCACATTAATTTAAAGAAACCTATTATTTCTGATATAGTGGCTAAAATCCTACAATTAGAATTTTCCAATCCCCAAAGGAACAACTATATGATGCTAAAAACTAAACTAGAAGCATAATTAAAATACCCTAAAATGGAAAAATTGAAGCATGAGTAAAATTGATAAACATAGGTGAAAGATTGGAGACAATAGTAATAGATTATATGGAGAAAAATAACCATAAAAGAGAGGTGTAACTCAAAATCAAAGAAAGAAATAAAGACCTGATGATGTGAGGATCGCTGAAGAGCATACGTAATTTGGCCAACAAAATAACTGAAACATCTAAAAGCCATGAAACTAAAGCCTGGACTGCTAATCTCAAAATTCATACAATTGACCTCCATAATCAAACTCTGCAAAACAAAGTGAAACTTCAAAAATCATGGTAATGGTGAGGGTTTATTTTTGCTAGGTTGATTTTGTGGAGGGTTGATTTTTGCTATGGGGAGCTACAGCCGAGGCTTGATTTCGACGATGGTTGTTTCCTATTATTGGGAGCTGAGATTCACCCTTCATTTTGGCTAGGTTTGATGTTCATCTTTTATTTAACTTAATTAGTGACCACTTATAAGGTGGTCGCTATTCTATAATAATATATTACATACATTAAATATAGGATCATATAAATTCATATTATATTTTAATGACCAAATGTCATGTGGTCGCCAAATATGATGAATTTCATCATATTCAGCAACCACATGCTACGTGGTCACAATGATGAACTCATTATATTTAGCGACCACGTTGTTTTATGGTTACCAAACGTAATGCAAATCATTACAAATAGCGACCACTTGTCATGTAGCCACTAAATGTAATGAAATTCATTACATTTAGTGACCACATAACATGTGGTCGCTATTTAGAAAGAATAATTTATGGTCTCTAAATGTAGTTGCTATTTAGAGACCATAGTTTGTGGTCTCTAAATAGTTGTTATGCTTGGTGCCACTGTAAGCAGTAGATTTTGAACCTCTAGATGTAAAGTCTGATGATGAAAATCACTGAATTTGTTTCCCAAAATGCGAAGGGAACTGCCAAAAAAAGAAATGAAATGCCTTTGGATACCTTGGAGAAACCCAATAACATGCCCAAAAGGTTGATGGGTTGTACAACCCATGAAGCCGAGTTGTACAACCCATAAATCATGGTTGCATAACCATGCCCAAGGTTATACAGTCCACTTTAAAACCCTGACCTTGAAAGCCTTCTGAAACAAGTCTCTCCTTAAATCCTTGGGTTGTATAGCCTTAACAGATAGATGTATAACCCATGCTTGGCTATACAACCCATGTACGAACCCTAATTCTAAGAGATTCATTTCCCCTTTGTGATTGGACATGTGATGTCCCATTTGCTAATCATTCAAAAAGTAGGTGCATTAACTTATTCATAAGACAGGGAATACTACAGAGGTGCATTAACTTATTCATATGTACATATTATTCATAAGTAGGTGCATTAACTTATTCATAACATCATTTAAAATTCTCTCATGTCATATATTGTCATTAAAGGACCTTTCTTTAATTATTTTGAATACTATGTATATTATTTCATAACATAGCAACTATTTACAACAAAATATACATGGCTAAACAAACCAAAATTCTAATAGACTGCATACCAATCCAACCTCTATCAAACTGCTATATAACAACTTAAAAATACAAATTGGATGTAATCCTTAGTCTACTCTCTTCTTGAAAAAAAGTTTAATACAAAGGAGTGAGGTTACGCACTCAGTTAGTAAACACATAATGGTATTTCAACCATAAATAACATAACAAGCATTTAAATATAAATAACTTATCATCATATCTATACACAAAATAAAAAGTTTTTACTCTTGAATGCCACAAAGGCTATCACATGTTATTGCCACACAGACTATTATATATTATTGCCACACATGCTATGGATATCATTGCTATGTAGGCTATCAAGCGTTATTGCTACAAAGGATATCATATATTATTTCCATACAAGTTATAGATATTATTACCACACAGGCTATCAAATGTTGTTGCCACACAAGCTATCATATTTGATTGCCACACATGCTATAAATATCATTGCCACACAAGCTATCAAATGTTGTTGCAACATTGGCTATCATATTTGGTTGTCACACAGGCTATCAAATGTTGTTGTCATAGAGGTTATCAATTGTTGTTGCCACATAAGCTATAAATACCATTACCACACAAGCTATCATATTTGGTTGCCACACAGGCTATGAAATGATATTGCCACACAGGCTATTATATATTGTTACCACATATGCTATCAAATATTATTGCCACTCAGGCTATCATATATTTTTGCCACACAAACTATAAGATTTTATTGCTTACTTAATAACATCAAGTATTAGTCTTTCAACAAATCAACTATAGATCTAACAAAATTCTAGTAGTATAATAACTAATAACAACTCCTATAAACTTTAACAAATCATATCACAATATACTTTCATTTCGAAGTCATAATTTATCAATGTCTCATGAAAATAAATAATTCAAAATATAAAAACCCTTTCGTCAATGTATTCATCCATATCATCTCATAACAACATTTCATTCTATTGAGTATATGTTCATAGCATTTTAGTCCCTCTGCTTCAATCCTTCATCAACTCTATCCATCTACTAAACCTATATGCTCCTTAGGCTTTTAAAACACCATTATTTAAAATATTATAACACACACACAACTTGTGATAATTTTCCATGCCACTATGCAAACATCATATTCATATTCAAATGTAATAATGTAAGTGTTATTGTCATGCTTATGCCATGTGATGCATATATTCAAATATAACATAATTAAAAGCATATGATTTGGGTTGAGGATATTATAGGACATGTCCATGGTGCAACCAAGACCATTTCTAAACCTACACCCATCCATTATCCATAAATATCCCTTGATTTGAAGAGGGAGGAAAGACTTGAAAACCTTAAGATTACTCTACTAAAATTACTTCTCAAACATCTCTCAAATATAGAAACCCTAACTCACCCTAATTTTTTCCAAGGTAAAACTAAAACTATACCTAATCTCTTCAACTTTGTGCATTTCCTAGGAATTTGGAGGAAAATAGTGAACTTGTGAGCCTTTGAGGGCATAGAAACACATAAAGGCATCCATGAAACCCCCATCCCCCCTACTCTCCCTTTTTCTTCTTCTTTTTCCCTATTTTCAAAATATAGTAAATAAGAGTTGTACAACCTTGATTATCGGCAGTAAAACCCTTTATCTAGGTTATATAGCCTAACTTAACCAGTAAATAGTTTTGCAAGGTTTTTTTTTTCTTTTCTCAATTTGGATTTCATTTTTTCCATTACCCTTTTGAAGGTGTTCCAATGTTCTAATAATAGAATGGGATGTGGAATAACATCGTAGGATCCCCGTTCATCTTAAAATGAGACCTTAGTATGGTTTTGAAGTGGTTTTGCAACCTCTTTTCATATAATGCTTTAAATCCCTTTATTTGTGATTTCGTGTTCATTTTGATTTTGTTTTGATCATATAGGATAATGACCAAGTGAGAAACTTAAGGTTCGAATGACCTTAAGAGTCGATTTTGTAATTATGTTTTTGTTTAGAACATATGAATAGTGTTTTGGCCCTTAATCTCCCTCATTCTTATGTTGTATGCTAACCCTACATGGTTAGTGGTACATATGGATGTCATGCTCTTTTGAGCTATATAAGGTGAGGATTCATCAATACTATAATAGTTCTTGTGATGAGTTTTTGTATTAAGCCATTAAACATCCTTCAAATGCCTTGTATTGTATGCTTTAATTCTTTTGAGGTTTATTGTTCATGTGCTCTAATTTTGTGTGCTTGTTGGATAGTTATGTGGGGATGTGATATTATAGACTTAGATGCATATCTAGGCATATTTTGCATGGGAAAGATGGTAATATGTGTTAATTCATTTTGTGTAGTTTGAGTTTATTTGTTTTGTTCTATACTTGTTTCATTTATTAATACGTTTTTCTTTTGGGTGTAGGTGTTATGTTTGAGTAAGACCACAAGTTGGCCTCTATGGTCACAATATGTGGCCATGAATAATAGATGTCAATGAATGCTTATCCCCTATGCCATGAATGCATGGCCCCCACTCCCTCTTTGATGTTTGAATATGGATGAAAGGATGACAATGCATGCTTACCCCCTTTACCATGATGCATGACCCCTTATTCTTTTGAGTTGATGATTCGATTTGCCTAAGTGAATCATTCTTATATGTATGTTTAGGGGCATTAATTGGACTAATCGGTAATTTGGTTAAGATATTAAAAGTAAACAAAAATACCCGAACACTAGATCTCGATATCTGGGCAGTTTGGGGGTGCCTAATCTCTTCACCAATCCATACCTAATTTTCAAACCCAATCTATGTTGGGGTGAAGATGAAATGGGCCTTCTAATTGACTTAGATTAGGTTTAGATTTTGCATTTCCTAGATTCTTGTTCTAATTAAAGTCGAGTGGTAACTCCACATTCCTAAAGGATGGTACCAATGTATTGTCCCACTTTTGGTCCTCGATGACCATCATTTTAAACTAAGGGCTTCGCAATTACATAAGGCCTAAAAGGATCCCATGATGATCTAAGTGTGCACCACATGTTACGGTCATTACCAATGTAAAGACCCCTATCCTCATAATCCCCTATTGATTGATAAAAGGATAGAGTCACAAGCAAGATTCCACTTACTCGAGCACAATCGCAAAATTTAAGGCGCTCACAATGGTAACTCCATTGAAGATCATAAATAGACTTCATGTTTAATCTCTAGTTCACTTTTAATATTTTAAACTTGTTAATATAGTTATTTTATTGCATTCATGTAGCCTCCATACTTCAATATGTACATTTGGTGCTCTTAGATAAATCAATGGTTCTCCAAACTTGAGACTTAAGCTCTATTCAGGATTGGGAGATTATGAGGAGGATTCATTGCACATGATCCTAATACCTTCAAGTATATCAAATGGGGGATAATGGCAATTATGCCCCAAGCTTATAGGAGCCATTAACTATAATAACCCTTTCAACCATTAGGCGCATGTAGGAGCCAATAGTACCTTAGAATAGTCTCCCCTCTTATTTGCATTTCCCTTTTAAAGAACAATGAAAAACCTTAAAGAACATGGTTAGGAATCTCTAATAATGTAAGTATAAATGTTACCTTAACCCCATTGATGTAATCTCCCACATGTAAACACTTATGTATTTCCCCTTCCCCACTATGCAAATAAATTTTGTATACATCCCTCTTCCTTAAAGGGATTTTATTCCTTACTTGTACATATTTCTTCAAGTGATGTAAAGAGGTTTTCCATTTAGTGCCTTTGTGTATATGTTCTATCAAGGTTTTAACTCTTCTTGGTTCAAAGTGACCTTATGCATTCTTTGTCCCATGATGGAATAAGAATGAGACCATACTTAGGAAAAAGCTAATAGACCTCGTGTGTGGGAAAGATAACGTTTGAAGGATCATATACAAAATGATTTGTTCATGGCATGCATATAAGCATTGATTATATATTCATGCATCATATTGATAAACCTTATCTTGCAACCATCATAGCTCCCTCCAAACCCTTGTGGAATAGAAAGGGGAATCGACTTGCTAGAAAGAGTAAGACTCTGAGTCTAAGCTAAAAAGCTTACCCAATTATGAAGCCGACCACCAAAGATCTTGGAAAAGATAATGGTAGATTTCAGCCACAAGATGGAAGAAAGGATTATTGAGGAAGTAAACAAGCTTGATAATGAGATTCCAAAAAAAAAAGAGAGACCTCTGCTAATAGGACTAATGAAGGGAAAACACTAATGGAGGCGTCTTAACTAGTGGTGATTGATTATGATTTATTGGGGATGAAAAAGTATCATGGGAGCAAGCTTACCAAAGAAGTGGGAAAGACAACTACTAGTAGTGATTGATGATGATTTATTTGGGATGAAAAAGTATTATGCAAGCAAGCTTGCCAAGGAAATAGGAAGCACAACTGCCATTTTAGATAAACCTTTTGAGAGTCAGAAGGAAAACACTCAATTTGATGACTTTGCCAAGCAATTAAAGAAAATATAAAAGGCTTTATATGACAAAGGATTGGAAAGGGGAAGAGACATTAAGAAATTGCTAGTTTGCAAACCTAAGAAGCTACCAAGTAATTTCCATATGCCAGAGCCTCCCAAATTCACAGGGATTCATAATGCAAAGAACTATGTCCGCTCATATATGTTAGCCATGAAGGCATCTAAGGTTCGAATGGATACCATGTTAGAACATTTTGAGTTATCATTGGAAGGGTTCGCAAAGATATGACACTTCAACTAGCCAAAGACTATTAAAAAAGACTAGAAGGAACTGACATAAGCTTTTAAGAGGCACTATATGTGTAATATAGATCTTGAGGTCACACTATAAGACTTGGAGTCTTTAAAGCAAAAGACTAGTGAGAGATTTAATGACTACATCAGGAGATGAAAGAAGATAACTTCAAAAGCAACCACAAAGGCCTATGAAGAGAGAGTAAGTTAGAATGATTGTGAAAGGGACTCTTTTTAGTATTAGCACTAGAATTAAGGGAATGTTGGTCAAGAACTTTGAAGACCTTTTAGAAGTAGGTTTACAAGCTGAAGAGCTAGAATTTTAGTAGAGAAAATAGTATGGGGGAAGGAGAAGTACCTCGGCTCAGCCTCAGACCGAAGAAATCAAGAGGATTGATGTCAATGCTGTAAAAGCACTAAGATAGTTCACCTACATAGGTATGCCACTGTCTAAGTCATTTAAGAGGTTGCAAAAAAAGGAAGTGCTAAAGCCTTTAACATTGAAACGACCTCCTAATTCGTTACCTAGGGAATATGATGCCAACACTTACTATGCTTTTCATTAAAGAGCAGATCACAATACTGATGACTGTTAGAGGCTGAGACATAAGATTCAAGATCTTATTTACAAAAAGATGATTGTCCCAGTAAACTCTAAAAGGCCTAGTATTCGAGGGAACCTTCTCCCAAATTGTCATAAATAAAAGGACTTTTATGATAGATTTTGTGATTCTCAATGTAGATGTTATTATTATTATCGAGGATATCATAGGTGAGATTCTAGCTATTTACATTATTAATCCATGGGAAAGCTCAAATGAGGAGATAAAAGAACTATGTAGGGGGAGAATGATCCAACTATGGAAGGAGAGTTATGAAGAGAAAGAAAGAAAATAGGTGAGCCATGTGACACACAGTGGGAAATACTACCCTAATAGAGAAGCCCCCCAAAAAATAAGGGTTGAGAAGAAAACAAACAAACTCATTATGAAGGAAAAAGAGGATGACAATCCTATTGCAAAGTAGCTGAAGAAGATGCATACCCAGATCAATGTGTAGGAGTTACTTATCATCTTTGAGGAATAAAAAAGTGTTATGATGGAAGCTTTTTGCAGCTTGATCATTTCTAGTGAAGCCACTGTAAAGGATATTGTTGCATTAGTGACTCACAAGGGTAAGATTACCTTCTTAGATAAGGATCTGCCATCAGAAGGAACGGACCACAACTTTGCCCAATTCATTCAAGTCGAGGTGAAGGCGAGATGCACTCCTTGTATTATGATTGATGATAGATCTAGGATCAACATATGCTCATCAAAGCTGCAACATAAGTTTGGTTTATTTGAGAAAGATTTAGAAGCCTTTAACAATGTCATTTGAGCTATGATAATAGTAAGAGGTTGGTTACGAGTGTGTTCAAGATTGTGGTAAAGATTGATATAATAGAAGCAATGGTGGAATTCATAGTCTTGGACATCCCAGTCACTTTCTCAATTTTGTTGGAAAGACCATGTTATCACCCATTGGGTGGTGTACCTTCCATTGTTCACTAGAAAGTTAAGATTCTTTACAAAGAAGAGATTATGACCATATGTGCAAAGGTTGGAGAGATTGTATTAGCTTTGACTATGGTTCTATATCTTTGAGGGTTTCAAGTTGCATGAATCACTTATGGAGATTATGAAGAACATAAACTTTCTTCCAAGATAGGGGTTATGGAAGAATTTTGGCATATCAACTTTCTTCCAAGATAGGGGTTATGGAAGAATTTTGGCATATTAGAGTTTTCATACATTTCCACATAACCATACGGAAAGGACTAGGGTATAGTGAAGTAAACGACTTATGTAAACCATTATCAAATTTTTATAATGGAAGGGGAAGCCACTGAAAGACTCGAGCAAGAAGTTCATGAGATGGAAAAATTGTTGGGAGACGATATAGATGAACTTGATAAGGCCTTTTTCTAGCTAAATATTGGTGAGTTGGGATATCAAAATTATCAAGACTTGCCTGAAGAGGAGGATGGTAATAAAAAGAGGAAGAAGAAGGGTAAAAAGATCTTGGTAATAGAGAATGATTGAGAATCAAATAAGCTTGCAATCTTGTAAGGTCCTTAGTCTACATGGACGTGGAATGATAAGAAGAAGATCACTGATGAATAAACTAAATAGTATTTGTTAGATAAAAAATTCTAAGCCATTGGGAAAGATCACATAAAAGATGGGCTTGAATCGATGAAGCAAAATGCACCCTTCGTGGACTTAGAATGGGAATATATCGGGTCATGCAAGTTTGTTAAAGTTGTATACATAAGGATAAAATTATAGGATATTGAAAGCATGATTATGAACTCTATTGATGAAGTGGGTGACGAGGAAATGCAAGGTCCTATGTGCGGTAGAGATTGAGCTAACTATGGAGGAACAATAAACTCTTTAGGCAAATTTTTTGAAGATTAAGTTGATAGATGATAAGATAAAATAGAGTTTTAAGGGGTTATCAAAGCTATCATAGGAATAAAAGATGTAACAGAGGGTGAGAATGGAACTAATATTATACAAGGTGAGAACATAAGTGTGCTAGATAGTAAATAGAAGAATGAGGAGAGGGCACAAAAAGAGAAGGCTTCCATCGCTCCCCTAGAGGAACCTGTCTTTCTAGATTCTACTGATGTCCTTGTTTCCAGTCTCTTTGAGGATGATGATGTATTTTTTTTTTTCTAAATTTAAAGCAATGAATGATGAGTTTGCTTTATTTGTGTGATGTGTTTCCCAATGGTAATGTACATTGCATGCATCATTTCTTAAGCATATTTAACATTAATTATGTCCATACATACCACTGCATTTAACCTTGACATATAGGAAAATCTAAAAATCTTGTTTATCACTAGTAATGCCACAATAGAGGAATGGAGAAAGTTCAAACAATTGCTTAGAAATTACTAGAGGGTCTTTACTTAGACATACGAAGATATGCCAAGAGTTGATAGGTGAATTGCATAGCATAGAATCCCAAATTACCTATATATAAAACCAGTAAAGTAGAAGTTTCAAAGGATGAGACTTGAGCGGGCTTACTTGGTTACAGAAGAAGAAGCAAATCAATTGAATGCCAAGTTATTGGAGGTGGCAGATAACCTTGAATGGTTAGCCAACATAGTAATTGTACGAAATAAGAATGAAATAGTGCAAATGTGTGTTAACTATAAGAATTTAAACAAAGCATGCCTAAAGGATGATTTTCCCTTACCACATATGGATGTATTAGTGGATAACGTTGTGACATGCATTAAGTATTCCTTTAATGGATGGATTCTCAAGGTACAACCAAATATGGCAATCACAGATAAGGTGAAAACTTTTATTATGGAATGAGGGATGTACTGTTGTAAGGTTATATCGTTTGGGTTAAAGAATGTTGGAGCAACATACTAACGAATATCGACTGCCTTACTGCTTGACTTGATCCATAAAGAGGTGGAAATGTATGTGAATGATATAATTGTGAAGTTAAAAACTAGGGAAGGGCACTTTAAAGCCCTGGAGAAATTCCTAAAGAGGGTCAATGAGTATAACCTGAGGTTGAATCCAAAAAAAGGTGTATTTAGGGCCACCTCTAGTAAGATATTAAGACATGTGGTCGGTGAGAAAGGGATCGAAGTGGACCCAGACAAAGGAAAGGCATTTCAAAATATGGTAACACTAAAAACAGAGAAGAAGGTCTAAGGTTTTTTGGGTCACTTGCAATATATTAGTTGGTTCATAGCAAGATTAACTCCTATTTGTGAGTTGATCTTTAAGTTGTTAAGGAAGGATGAACCAGTAAAGTGGAAAAGGATAGTGTTAGAAGGCCTTTAAGACAATAAAAATATCATCCTCTAGTGTTGAACCATTAAAACTAGGAAAATCACTAATTTTGCATCTAACAATAGAAGACAGCTTTATCAGTGCAATGTTAGCTTAAGAGGATGAAATAGGGAATCAACACATAGTGTACTATCTCAATAAGAAGTTATTATCATATAAAGTGAAATATAACCAGGTGGAGAAGACTTGTCTAGCATTGGGCGATAAAGAAGTTAAGGCATTATTTTCAGTCAGATTTCGTTGTGGTGGTTTCAAAGTTTGACTCGATTAAATACTTGCATAAAGTTTAACTCGATTAAATACTTGCATGAAGCTCCCTCCCTCATTGAAAGATTGGAAAAGTGGTTGATCTTATTGACTGAATTTGATATTAAGTATGCATCTAATAAGGTGATTAAGGGACAAGCAGTTCCAAATAATTAGTACAACAACCTCTCAAAGAAGCAGAATATGAACTTTTTAAGTTTCTAAATGAGGGGCTAGGAGTAATTGAGCCTCAAGGGTAGAGAGTATACTTCGATGGGGTTGTAAACAAGAAGGTGATTAGTGTAGGAGTAATTTAGATCTCGTAAGAAGGAGAACTTCTCCCTATAGCTAAGAAGTTGAATTTTAAGGTGACTAATAATATGGTTGAATATGAGGCATGTGCACTAGGGCTTGAACTATTAAAACAGATAAGGGTAGGGATAGTTGAGGTGTTTAAAGACTCATTAATAATCATTTCACAAGTAATGAATGAATGGAAATTGAAAGAAGAATGTTTAGGACCATATTTAGAACATGTGAAAGGATTGGTACAAAATGTTCAAAAGGTCACATTCCATCATTTGGCCAAAGAAGAAAATGTAATTGTTGATGTATTGGCCACTTTGGTTTCTATTTGGGATGGACTAGATGCGATGCCCATGAAGCTGCTTATCATGCTTCAATATGGAGTTCCATGTTACAAGGATACGTGAATAATAAAGGTATTTTGAAAACAGTGAATACCCCAAGGAGGCTGAGCAAAAGGATAAAGATATGATTCGAAGGCTATCTTCACAGTTTATGGTCTACAATGGTGTAATGTACAAAAGGATGACCAATGGAGTCAATTTGTGATGTTTGGCTGAGGAAGAGCCCGTAAAGCCATGAAGGAGGTGCATGTAGGAGTTTGTAGTCCTCACATAAATAGGAAGATGCTGGTAAAGAAAATTCTAAGGTTAGGGTATTACTAGACTACTATAGAGCATGAATGTATTCCAAAAGTTTAAAGTTCTCACAATGCCAAGTTCACAATAGCCTCAGTCATTTGTCACCAGCTGAGTTGTAAAAGCCATATTCGTTTTACAAAACTCATATCATTCATGTCCAAAATACATATGCATAAAGGTTTTATGCATCCTACACACACAATCCAACATGTATTAGATGTACATATATGTATATGACATAAGGAGAGAGAGAGTTAGGATTCAGTCGACAACCTGTGGTCCATATGTCACAATGTAAAACTCAGAGCACCAAAGTGTCCAATTCATATTCTTCAGTATCTAAAAAAATTTGCGATTTGGTGAGTCACGACTCAGAGAATAAAAATAATAATCAAATTCTCATGGCATAATCCATAATCAAATATCATCAAGATACATTGCAAGTATAACAATTGACTATGCAAGTGCAAATGCAATAGCTTTGTTTTTGTCGTGACCGAGCAAGGCAAACATTGCTCCTGGATATTCATGTGATTCATGTAACATATGATTTAGGACCTATTGGTCCATCTTCCTGTAATTCATTTGACATATGATTTGGGACCTATTGGTCCATCTTCCTGTAATTCATTTGACATATGATTTGGGATATATTGGTCCATCTTCCACGTGATTTGCAAGTGTTTGACAAGTCGGTCACAACGCCCTTTTAATTCCATGTGCAAGTGCTTATTCACAAATGATATGCCAAGTAATCGTTAAGAGCATTTGATTCTCACTTGGCTTATATTCCTATGTAACATGTAACAATTCAATCATATATACATGTAATAGATATCATACAATTATCACATACACCTATTGAATCTAATTATGGTTTTTACTCACCTTTTGATGTTACTGACCTTTACGGTAGGTTTGGTTCTCTCTATAAGGCTTCCTCAAAGTTTTGAGATCCTAGATATTGATACATACATGGTTATAAGTATGTAAAAATGATTATGAATTCTTGGTATGCAGTTATGGTATGATCCATCTAAGTGGACCTAGTGTTTATGCATATATTCCTAATAGGGTAGCCTAAGCTCGCTACACTCTCATAATAAGAACGCTAGATATACTAATCCAAATAACTTGAGTCTTTTTCTTAACTAACGAGACACATAATGAGACAACATATTCAAATTTCAAGTCAATATCAGGCACACACAAAATGTGGTGAATTTTTAAATGTTCCCCTATTGCAGTGTCCTTTCAGTCTGAGTAGGTCTTACTCTTTTAGGTGTATCTCAAATTGTACAATTCTAATTGCAATAATAATCTACCATCAGTTACAAAACATATAAAGGAACATTTTTCATGGTTTACTCATTGTCTAATTCAGTCTATAAGGTCACCAAAAGAAATGACCAATCTCAGAGTGAGCAGGTTTGTAACATGTTGACAACCAGTCATGAAGAAGGAACAATATCTCAACAACCATGCTGGATTTGGCAAGAACATATATTCAAAGGAATGTATATTAGACATAAATATACAACTTTAAAGTTTAGACCATCATCAAATTCTGAATCTATTGCCATCAAATACTTGGAAAATAGATTCAAAAGAAAGGTGGGTTTCACCCCTCTACAGAGTCAGTCCCAATCAATGAGTCATAACTCTTTCCACATAGCAAATCAGTCAAAACTGGTTTACAGGTGTTTAGAGAGGACATAGCCTCACAAATTCCATGTTTTACACTTTGTCAAAATCAAAACATAAGGCCATTAAAATATAATAAAATAGAAGACTGAGATCATCTCGGTTCGGATTTGACCTAGTCCTACTGAAGGAGTCATATCTCCTCACATACACAAAATCAAGCAAAATTATTTCATACACATTTATATGAGACATAAAGCTACAACTTTAATATTTTGTACCTTACCTAATTCCTCTTCTAGGGTTATGAAATTGTGGGTGCAAAGTTCTACTCTAACAGCAAAATCAACAGAATCAACTCTTGTTCTCTTGGTTTATAACTTCCATCCAAGAGCTCTACTTCAATTACTCCATAATTCTCACTAACCATGCATGATTAGCATGTCAAGAGAGGTTAATTTCAGTTGAGAAAAAGATAAATTAACTTACCTACTATCCCATAATTAGAAAACCTTAGGCAGCTCACTCTTTTCCCTCTCTTCTTCTTCTTCTTCTTCTTTAGTTCTCTCTCACTCTCTTTCTACAATACCTCCTGACTTACCCCTCAATTCTGCCCTAATTAGCAGATACAAACTTATTATAATAATATAAAATCATGGTGCTTCATTTCCATTGGTTGGAAGGCCACTTTTCCTCTTTTAGTCCCTCTTTTTCACTCTTTAAGCACCTTCATCCATCTCTTAATACCTAAATGCTTCTTATACTTTTAATTAAGCTCTAAAACACCATTATTTACAATACTATAACATGCACACAACATAAAACAATTTTCCATTCAACTATACAAACACTACATATATGTTCAAGTGTCCCAAATATAACGGTGCAAGTGTCATTGTCATGTTTCTACAAATCGCATGACTAAATGATCATTTATCCAATACATATGTTCATATGGGATTTCATATCATTTATGTAATGAATATGTTCCTGTGATAATGCCAATGAATGTGGGTAGGGATGTTACATTTCTTACCCTCTTATAAAGAATTTCGTCCTCAAAATTCAATACCTGTAAACAAATGTGGATATTGTCGTTTCATGTTCTCTTCAATTTCCCATGTAGACTCTTCTTGTGAGTAGTTTCTCCATAACACCTTAACCAAAGGGATTTCTCAATTTCATAACTATTTTGTCTTATAACCAATGATTTCCACTGGTTCTTCATTGTAACTTACGTCATTTGTAATTGTTATTGTTAGATCCCTAAGTATATGTGTAGGATCAGACTGATACTTCCTGAGCATACTCACATGGAATACATCATGAATTTGAGCCATCTCTAGTAGTAGTGGGCCGATTCT
>CATIWR010117894.1:0-84790 GCA_949677035.1 Omphalea diandra | reverse complement strand
GATTTTGTATAGTTTTTTGTTTTGTTTCTTTAGTTTATATATATATATATATATATATATATATATATATATATATATATATATATATATATATATATATATATATATATATATATGTATATAAACTTTTTAAAATATAATTATATACAAAATTTTTAATGTTTTTCTTTTTTATTTAAAATTTTTAATTATTTGTAAAAAATAAAACTTGTCAAATATATCAAAATATAATTATGATAATAAAATTTATTTAAAGTTCCATTATTATAAAATTAATGTTATAATAGAACTTCTTTACATATCACATTGTCATTGTATATGTCTTTTTATATTTTTTTTATTTATCAATAATAATTTATACTTTAGTTGTAGACATAGAAATGTCTCTAAATAATAATGCTACATATGATTGAATATATTTGTAAATATTTAAATTAAAAATTTATTATAAATAGAATTACATTAATAATTATAGAAATTATTTTAAATTTTATTTTTGATTAGTTTTCCAAAAAATCTAAGCATGCCCAATACTTAGATTATGCGCCTTGAATGCTGCATAAATTGGTTTCATTACAGTGAAAACACGTACTTCATTTATAATATAAAATATTGATATTTTTTTAATTTAGATTTTAATGGTGGATGTATTGATGATTTTTTTTTTCTATTTAGATTTTAATGCTTATATATACATAAAATTTTTTATATCTAATGGTGAATGTATTGGTGAATCATTTTCTTATTTGAATTTTAATATTTGTATATAATAAATAAAACTTTCATGTCCAAACTAATTTTTAAATTAAGAGTATTTTGGTCTATTTAAAAGTTATACTCTCCTTTCCGCGTGCGCGTATGTTTATATATATATATATATATGTGTGTGTGTGTGTGTGTGAGAAACGTGTCAACGATGGGTGAAAGTGGCCAAATCATCATCGCAGTTACGGGCATATTTTAGGTGGTATTTAATACGTATAACATTAAAATTATACCATAAATACCATTGATCATTATTAATAAAGAAACATATATCAATTTTAGTATTGCAATTTTTAAATTTGACATTTTCAATATCAAAAATAGTATTATGAAATTTGTTAATTAGTTATTAGTGGAATGTTGTTTATGTAATATTAAATAGCACTATGTTATATATAACACTTATGGTATTTAAAATTTTGAATTATTATATTTATATAATAATTATGACTAATTTACACTTTACTAACTTGTTAAATTTTATATATGTGAAACATGTGTACGTGATTATTTTATTTATGGTATCGATTTTAGCTATGATTACCATGAATATAATTATTAATTAAGGATAATGATCATGATGATTTTTATGATTGATATATTAAAATTAATATTATAATTTAGAGACCGATGTTCCATATTATTGAAAAAATTGCCGGTCTGATAGCAGCATTATACATTTAAAAACCTAAATTAACTCTTACATTAGCAATTAATAATTTTTTTTTGTTAAAAGTATCAAGAATTGATGGGTGAAAGTGACATATTATGATAGCAAGCTTTCTTTTTCTCTCTTTTTCATCTTTCTAGTGTTTTATTAGTATTATTTTTGAAATCTCTCTAAAGTTCTATTTTCTAAATCCTTTGAAGACTATTGCTCGTATTTTAGCAATGGTCTTTCTAATTTTTTTTTTCTAATTCCATATTTTTTTTGTAAATTCTAATTTATTATATAGATATTTATTGAGAATGCAACAACTAACTTTATTATTCTAGAATATCAAAATTCAAAATTTTCTACTAACTTGGCCCCAATTGTACATGAATTTTTATAAGAAAAAAAAAATTGAAAGGTGTTGGACAATTAACAATTAATTCCAAGTTGTTATATCTAGAATTATCCTTTATCAACTTTCTTAGCATATAAATAGGTGCATTGGGTCATATGTTATGTGTATAAAAGCAAAATGAAGTACTGAATAAATGAGTGAATGAGTTGTGTATAATAATTAATGAGTGAGAGTGTTCAAAATAAGAAAGTGACTATGTGATAAAATTATTGAAATAGTGTTTAAGTTTTTATAAAATGAGAATTAGTCCTCCATCTTATAAATGTTATTTTTCGAGTTCAATAAAAATTGTGTGTTTTCATCACTCTTTTTTTAAAGGTCCACCTTAACAATATGGTATCCAAACAAAGGTTCGGTCAAAAATCGAAGTGCTACAATGCGATCAAAAAAACTGTTGAAAAAGTATTTAGTTGGTTCATCAAAGAGTTACTGATCAAGGATCAGTGTAACGAGTTTATGGTGGAGACTTTGTCTAAGTGCAGTTTGAAAATGTGAAAGCGCTTATGAATCAGGTATATAACAATTGATCTTGTCATAATGTCGAATCAAATTAGTGATCCAAGTAGCTTGAAGAAGGTCAATAAATATAATTATCGAGATTGGAGGATGTGTATGAAGTCATATCCCAAAGAATAAGATTTATGAAATGTCATTAAAGAAGGAGGCAACTCACCATCGACAGAAGATGCATAGCCAACTAAGAAGTGGAATATAAAAGCTGAAAAACCCTTGTATGCAATTTAGACTGTAATAGATGCAAGCATGCTCTCACGTATTGAAGTTGCAGAAATGTTAAAATAAGCATGGGATGCACTTGTTGCCCTATTTTTGAATGCCTATAACTTCTAGAAAAAAAGTTCATGAACACGTCGCTTGGTAAACAATTGATCTCTAAGTACTTTTAAAAAGTTAAAAATGATAGAAAAATTGATTCTACTACTAAGATTAATGAGGATAAAATAGAAAAAAATATTTTGTAATGGTTCGAGAATCGAGTATATCGGATTTATCACAATCAGTGACGGAACTAGAAAATATTTTAAGAAAAGCTCACTGTTGAATTTAAAAATTTTTGGTGGAATTAACACTACATTTGCATGCACATCACATAGACACTTTCATAGATGTACTTGCACTTAATAATCCATACAGACATAATTATGATAATTCCAAATAAATAATCTAAATTACAAATTACTTATTGGCATCCCAAAACTTTACTGTAGACCCATCAACAGTAGTTATGTAGTGACCGTCCTGACTGAGTTCGGCACTAGCTACAAACAACATTGTCTCGAGTGCTCGGCATATTTGTGATGATCAGGCGACAAAAAGACTAATTAAATAAGTTAACCAAATGAATAATTTATCTAAGATGTTTCATTCTTCTCCCTATAAACAAATCATAATTTCTAGTTTGGTGTGACAATTTTTCCACTTCGTAAGTCCCGTAACCTACGAAGTCACCAATAAATTAAGAGGAAATATTGCCACAACGAAGATTTCCGAACCAAGCAAAGGCAATCATTTTGCAGCTGATTTTAAAAGCAAAGAGCATATATATCAGACCATATGAAACAATTGAGACAGATTACATAAATGCAATCTTGCATACAGCTCAAACAATACCAGATCAATGACATGCTGCTTCAAATGAGTGAAAGTAATTATTACAAGACATGAACAAGTTGTTAAGTAATTAGGACGTAAATGGTGATTTTTGGTGAAGCCCGTATCTGGTATTTGGAATTAAACACAATAACCAGCAGGTCTATTTAGCCTTCCAACTAACTTTGAGTTGAAAAGTTATCAGACTAACTTAATTTTTGCTGGTATATAACACCAAAAATAACCTATATTTCTTTGCTTATTTGTCTATGCTTTTAGTACTTAAAAAGTAAATATAGCTTAGTGTAACTGAGATTCTCATATCATCAAAAGAAAAATAATTTGAATTTTTTATTGCAGTGATTTTACAAAATATAAATGTCACAAGAAATGCTTTTTGCATAATTTTTTTTTTTTTGTACTTTTCAGCTAAGCTGGCGAAGCACATCCTGAATTTATGACTATAACTATACTTTACTATTGTTTAATATCCTATAAATGACTGGAACATGAAGTCCAGTTCAATAAATTAAAAAAACTCAGAAATAGGGAAAGTAAAAAAGAAACAATGTCTCAGAGGATCAAATTGCAAATTACTTTATTTGGATGAAAAGAAGAATCCGATTCAGTGACTCAATTTCTTCTCTTTCCATCAACTCCTACAATTGGCTCGTCTGTTAATTGGTGATCCTCTTGAGATTGTGCCCCATTCGTTATAATCCTTTCTAGGTTTGCCTATTTGTTTGAGGCGAAATTTGGATGGCACCCACTATGAGCAATCTGGCCACAATTTGTGACATGGGGGCTGTCGAGAGAGAGGGAGGGGGCAATCTGCTCAATAGGGAATTTTATGACGTCGTTCCACTAAATGGAATAGTGTCATTTTGATGATATCAAAAGAAAAAAACTAACCTAAAAGAAATGGGGCTTCTTCTTCATCAGCCCCCCTTCTTCCTTTTTCATCTACATGGCTGCCATGGCTTTGCTGCTGCACAGGGGCTGGTGTTCAGCCCTCTACTCTTCCACGTCTCTCTTAGGCAGTTTCAGGGGCCTTCAGCCCATGCCAACCTCCCTTTAGTTTCGCTACTGATCACAGTGATACACAGCTGGCCAGTATAATCTTCTCTAAATGAGTTAGAGGATACACTGGCAACCAAAAAGCATTCTCAAAATAAATGGCAAAGTATCACTGAAAGAAAATAATAAGAAGGCACTATTCAGTAATAAAAAAGGAGGCCAATAAAATAAATAAAATAATAATAATAAAGTAAGAAATGGTGAGAAAAATAGGTGGAATGGGCATCAAGGAAGTTCACAATGAGGGGGAGATTTACGAAGCAACATAAACGATGAGATGCATGGACGATGAAGCATTGAGTGCTTCAATTATGGAAAGAAAGGCCATTTAGCTCAAGATTGTTGGCATAAGAAGAAAATGGTAGAAGAAAACATGGCGACATCAAGGAGACAACAAGATTAAAAGGGCAGTGAAGAAGAATGGAATGTTGTGGCATTATTCATTATAATTAATCATGACAATATAGTTGAAGAGGAAGACAAAGAATGTCATATTCAAGATAGAAAAGGAGGCATTTGCAGTAATAAGTGTGCATGAAGTTAACTATGATAGAGATTGGTTTATGAACTCAGGCTGCTCAAATCAGATGACCTGGCAATAAAGAGGAGCTACAAAATATGTGTCAATATAAAGGAAGGAGAATTCTGATTACAACCAATAAATCAAAGCTACCAATTACTCACATTGACAATTTAGTAATTGTGCCACGATTTAGTCCAAATTAAGTATAACTATAAAATGTCTTTCATCTACCAGGAAACAAGAAGAACTTGTTTTCAATATCTTAACTAACAAATTTAGGTAATTATGTATTATTCGATCCTAACAGCATGGAAGGATATCAAAATTTAAAGTACTTAAGAACACTAACCATGAAAGATAAGTGACTAAAGTCCATTTGTATCATATTGCTAGAAGAGGCATATATTGGGAAGACATGAAAGAATGAGACTGCTAGCATGCAAGACCAGGACATGTTAGCTACCGTGATCTAAAGATAATAATGCAATGTTTGATGCTCAAATGCCTTTTGCATATAGATATTTGTGGAGATACAATTTTTGTTGGACTCTAGTATGGTAAGGCATATCAATTACCTTATAAATAGTCCAAGTATAAGGCAAACACTACAAGAAATTTAGTATATTGTGACAAAATATATTATGAGGAAATAGTTTTCGTCACTAAATGTATGCTTATTATGATAAAAGATTCATTTTATCATAATAAACATGAAAAATGAGTAAACCTATGATGAAAGTAAGTTATGATAAATAATTTTGTCACTGTAATAGAAGATAGATACCATATTATGAGAAAGATGTTTTATTATGAATTTTTGCCACGATAACGTCCTGCCTAATTTTTGGCACCAAATCACATTACATAACACATTACATAATATGAGAAATCAATTTTGTCATAAAAATTTTTATCAGTATATTACATTTTTTACAAGTTGTTATAAAAAGCTTTTGTTACAAAAGTAACTATATCAAATGAGATATTTATATTTTTATAATATTGATCATTATAATGAAATAAAATTATTAGTATATTTTTCCAATAAAATAGAGATAATATGCATTAAGCATCATAAATAAATGTTATATATATTTTTAATTTTCATTATTTAAAACTATATGTTAAAATAAGAGTGAAAGTATATTTTTAAAATTATCATTTTTTCATCCTTAAAAAACTTCCCTATCTTAACTTTGAAGAATTCCTCCTATCTAAAACGTGATTGGATGTTTTTCCCTTAATATAAAATTGGTTTTTAATTTTTTTGTATCTCCTTATTCACTCACTCTAAATGCATATGCCTCCCTAACCTACATTTTTTAGGCAGAATTTGGCTAGCAAAATTGGTGGCATCTGCTAGAGCCCAAAGTGGGCATCTAGGTTCTATTTGGGGAGTCGGAGTTTCAAATATGAGCATCAGTTTCTTATCTCTTTCCTTATTGTCGGTGCCTCCAAAGGTTAGAGATTTTTTTTATTCTAAATTGCTTTGTTCATTTCATTTAGTTAATTTCTGATAAAATGTCAATTGTTCAGTTATTAAATTAGTATATTATAATTATATTAACACTACCAAGCCTCTTTCTTCTTTATTTTCATCTACAATTTTCTTTCTTTTTTTTGTCATTGTTTCCTTTTCTAGGTGGGGAAAAAGAAGAATGGCATCTTGGCTATAAGTTTGTTCCCAACTCTAGCCTTCCCAACTTCATAATTGGTACTAATTTCAATTCTTTTATTGTTCTATTAATTGTCATCATTTTTTTTTTACAGTGGATCTATAGCTTCAGAATGTGTAACTCATTTTGTCTAATTCTTCCTTTTTTTGAAGGTACAACTTTAAATTTGTTAATATTTCTTACAGAATGCCGATGTTCTTCCATTGTTGTTGTTCATTTAGAAGTTGTAAAAAAACATTATGTTTGGTTCGCATGTGGATTTCTAATGCCTATTTGGTGTTTTGTAAAATGCCCAAGTGGATTTTTGATGCTTGGTTGATGTTTGATAAGATGCCCAAGTTAAATTTCTGATGCCCATTGCGTGTTTGATAGAATGGCCAAGGGGATTTTTGATACCTTTTGGTGTTTGATATACTTATAGTATTTTTTTTTAATATTAAAAAGGATAATCAATTTTGAATATTTGGTTTGATATGGTTGGCTTTGGCATGTTGTTGTTGAGTTCTTTCTTCTTACGTTCTTGTTGACTTGAAGACTTAGATAATAAAACTTGAATATTTATCTGGTTATAGTCAATTGACTTGAGTATATATGTGACAAGTAATAGAAGGCACAACTTTTGCAAAATTCATTAAATATTTAAAAATCATTGTTGGCAAGATTAGATCCAACGCCTTTATTACCTTTAATTTTGGTAACATAATTATGATGATACACCTAATTAATTACTTTGTTGATGATGCGGTTATTATAATGTTTAAGTTATGTGTGGATTTGGACTCAAGTTGTGTGTTTACATAACAGCTTTATGGAAATTGGTAGAGAAAATAATAATGCCAAGAAGGGAAAATTGGTGAAAATAAATTTCGTTTTGCACAAGGGATGAAGTGCTTTGGTTTTGCACAAGAGATGAAGTGCTCTGTCTTAGGGTTCACCATATGTTATTCGCATCTCACGATTTTTCTCTCTCTTTACTACTAATGAGAAAGGTTTGCTCACTTGCTTGATTTTTTCAATTTTCTGCTTTCTTCTTTTCCATTTTCTTTAACTTAAAACTACCTGTGGCTAATTTTTAATATGCTGGAATTCATTCTATTTTTGTTTGGTTAAAAGGCTATTAAGTAATCTATTAATCATAAAAATGTTTTTCTCATAGTTATATTTGATTTTGGAAAATGGTTAAATAATGAAAGCTCTTCAAAGTCAAGTTATGTGTAGTGCCACAAGTGCTCCTTCGCATAAGGACATGTTGAGCTTCACCAATTTTCGGCTTATTACAATGGTAAATTAGCTCATTCTTCCACCCTACTTGGTTATTTCGTACAATATATTTTGTAATAGGCGTCCTTAAGTTTTGTTTGTATTGTTAATCTTTATATCTCAATTATTTTTTTTTTGTTCTGCATACCTTTTCCTTTGATTAATGAATTTTGTGAGCAACCCTATTCACTATTATTGACTGAGATTTGCATACTTCTACTTCAACTTTGTGTAAAATTATAAATCTCAAATGTTGGTACAAATGAAATTTTTCATGGTTATTTATAAGAATATTCATAATTGATATAGGTTCTTATGAAGATCAAATGTGTTGTTTTGATCTCTCTGCTTCCTCCCTTAACACTTATATGATTGTCATTAGTGGATCATATGATAAAACAAAGCTCTTACGATGCTATTTCTGCTACTTTTCTATCATTTTTTGTATTACTTTTTTAGTTGTTTTTGTTATTTTTCAGTTACTATCTTTTTGGTTCTAAGTAATTCATGTTTTATTAGTGCCTATTTTGTAATTTTATTCTTAAGCTTTTTAGTTCTATTTTTTATTTCTAAAAACGTCTCTATGTTTCTAATATTATCCAAGAAATCTTAGCTTTAACTGATTTCAAAGAAATAAACTTGAGAGTATACAATAAAGTGAGTTTGAAATTAAAAGGTAAAGGTCAACAATATTATAATAAGGTGAGTGGCACTCTAGTGTACTTAGTAGCCGAATTGGAGGAATTAATAAACTCAACACTGACAGTGGTCTTTCTTTTTCTGTATCATCTTAATAAAGTACTAATGAGAACTAAATGTCTATAATGATGCACAAGGGATGAACTGGTCTTAAATTGATTAAAATTGAAGTAAAATTAGGCAAATTGCATCCTTTCCACTATGATAATGTGGAAGAAGGCTTTATTGACTCAGGTATTGATTTCTTGAGTCTTGTATTATTAAGAAATGGATTCTAAACTAGCTTGTGTTTTGGATGTGTTTATGTGCTAAGGGGTTTGGAAAGTTATGCTTTATTGAAAACTTATGGACTATCATTCTATATCTTTTGAGTTTTTAATTAGCTTCATTGTTATATTGTGTATCTTGAACAGGATCTAGCAATATCACATATTGGCTTTATCGAAGATCAATTCATTATGTAACTAGTTGCTTGCAATTTCACTGCTTTAAATTTTTGAGTTTTACAAATGACTGATTTTTTACCACGACAATATAAGTGGTTCCTGTGGTCGGCCCTGTCTTTGATGGCTGTTGAGTTATTAGCTAATGCTCTTTATTTTTTTAAACTTGTACTCTCATTATATTCTAGAATTAAATTTTGTTTGATTTACATATATTTTCTGATAATTGATTTTTTTGTAAGATTTTTGTTTATTTTGGATTGACATGTCATTTTGGATTGTGATGTTGGATAGATAAAATTCAAAGGTTCAGTTCTTTTATCAATTTATAATACAGTGTCTAATTTCAAGCACAACACTAAGGTGAAAGTCTAAACGATCAAGTATATTTTGGAAGAGATGTTTTGGGACTTGATGACTTTATATTTTAGCTATCATATTCTTATGGACTTGATTTCTAATCAAATTACTATATTATACTTGATAAATATCTTGTAATTTATTTTAAGTTTATAAATCCTTAAATTATTGTATTATTGATTGTGTGATTGAATAAACTTATATAATTTTTAATATTTTTTCTTAGTTTTCATTTCTTCTACCCTTGTATAATAAATTCATTTTATTTAATTTTAATTTATGAATTTAGTTGTTAGGAAGAGGATTTTGTCACCATAAAAATGCTTATATTATGACAAATTATATTTTGTCATAAAATATATATATGTATTATGACAATTAATTGTTGTAAATGAATATTTTGTCATTACAAAGGTTTATATTTGTCTTTGATTTTGAATTAGTTGTGACAATTTTTAATTTCGTGACAAAATTAATGTTTCTTGTGACATTTATTTTAGCCACTAAAACCATAGCATCTTGTGACAAAATACATATTTGTCACAACATAAATATTAGGACGGACTTGTTTTGACAAACGTGATGACAAACTTATTTTATCACTATATCTCTATGATGACAAATTTGATATATATTATGACAAATTATTGTCATAAAATATCAAATTTCTTGTAGTGAAAGGAACCTTTGGAGTTGGTTCATTTAGATGTGTTTAAGTGAGTGAAGCAACCATTGATAAGTGGATATTGTTATATGGTGACATTTATTGATGACTACTTCAGTTATTTCTAAATTGACTTTATAAAGAAAAAGTCTGATACTTTGGAGAAGTATAAGAATTTTAAAGAAAAGGTTGGAAGTGAACTGGATAGAAAGATCAAATGATTACACATTGATCTGGGAGAGAGTACAATTCAAGCGAGTTTAATGACTATTTGAGAGAATGTAAAATTAGATTAGTTGGAGTACTCAAGGACACCACAACAAAATGACATCATAGAAATTAAGAATCAACACCCTATAGAGGCATGTCAAAGTTTATTGCATACAAAGAACATTTTTAACTGCTTTTAAGCAAAATGTATATGGACCACGTTGTATGTCACTAACAGGCTACCATAAGCAAGACTTGTATTTGTTTCATCATTCTAAAAATTATGGAATATCAAACCATTGGTTGGTCACTTTAAATTCTCCAGTTATGTATGCTATGTGTTTGTGTTTGACCACTTGTGCATAAAGTTTGATAAGAAGGCACTACGATGGGTATGTGATCCTATAATGAGTCGATGTTGTGTTTCACAAAATATTGTATTTGATGAGACATCATCTTTGTGGCAATCACAAGAGGTAGGTTTTTCGGATTCACAAGAATTAGAGATGAAGTTGTAAGATAGAATAAAATAAACAAGATCATGAAGAAAGTTCATCTGCATAACCAGAAGCTAAAGAGCAATGGACAAAAGAATAGGAACAAGAAAAAGAAACTCAGGATGATATCATTCAATAGAGGAATATGATATGCTTGGAGAGCCACAACAAAGCAAACTAAAGAAGAGAAAAGAGAAGCTACAACCCCTAGTTAGAAGATCCAACCATAAGGGAAAACCAAATCTTATGTATGTAAATATAGCTTTAACTAAGGAAAATAATCTCGAGGAGGCAACAATATTTAAAGAAGTAACTAAAAATGAAGAATGGAAAAGGGCAATAAAAGAAGTTATAGGACTAAGACAAAATCAAACTTAGGAGTTAATGTCAAGACCTAAAAAAATGAAGCCCATATCTTATAAATGTGTTTATAAGGTGAAGACTGGCTAGATCAAGACATATACATGGATCAACCCAAAGGTTTTGAAGATCAAGTAATCTAAAATATGTTTGTAAGTTAAGAAAGCCCTTTTTGGTTTAAAATAGGCTCCTCGAGCATAGTATGGAAAGATAACGGAGTTTTTAGTATATAATGGCTATGCACTTATGATAGCATACTCAAGTTTATTTGTGAAGAAATAAGAAGAAAAACTAGGAATTGTGTTAGTATACGTTAATGATATCATAATCATAAAAATGACAAAGGAGAAATCAACTAGATTAAAGAGAACTTAGTAGTATCATTCTAAATGAAGGAGCTGGAGAGTTAAGACATTTTTTAGGACTAGAAATCGAGCAAACAAAAGAAGGGTTGTTCTTATATTAACACAAGTACGTGAAGGATCTTCTACAAAAGTTTAGAATGCTCAAATGTAAGCCAATCTTAACATTGATGGAGGTTAACATGAAATTAGATGCAAAAGAAGGCAAGGAGTTAAATGATCAAACCATGTATTGAAAATTGGTAGGCAGTCTTATCTATTTAACTATCATTCAACCATATATTGCATTTGAGTTGGAGTAGCTAGCAGCTTTATGTAGAAGCCTAAAAAACCTTACCTAAATACAATTCGACAAATATTACTCTATATCAAAGGAATAATTAACTTTGGCATAGTGTATAAAAAAGTGAAGAACTTAAGATCAATGATTATGGTGATGTCGACTTCGCTGGAGATTATGATGCTCATCGATCAATTATAAGATACATGTTTAAGCTTCGATAAGGAGTAATTTTTTTGTGCAACAAAACGTTTCAATAGTATTGCTTTGTACTACTAAGGCAAAGTATAGAACAACAACAATGATAGCTTAAAAATGTTCATGGCTATTACAATTATTGAGTAATTTCGATTAGTTAGTTGATTATTTAGTACTTCTTCACTGTGATAACTAGTCAATTATTTGATTGGCAAAGAATCTAATTTTTCATGTAAGGATAAAACATATTGAGATTCATCATCACTACATAAGGAAAAAGGTGCTTTAAAGAGAAATCAAGTTGTAAGCTATTAACATTGAAGATGAAATTGCAAATATCTTTACAAAGGAATAAAAAGTCCAACAAAATTTATGAAGTTTTGACTTCAACTTGGGATGCTATCTAAATTGAATAAAATCAATGTTGAAGGACAGTGTTGGAAATATAACAACTACAACAACTGACTTTATTGTTCTAGAATACCAAAATCCAAATTTGCTACCAACTTAGAGCCAATTATGCATGAATCTTTATAAAGAAGAAAAAATTAGAAGGTATTGGATAATTAACCACTAATGTTAAGTTGTTATATCTAAAATTATTCTTCACCAACTTTCTTAACATACAAATAGATGTAATTGGGTCATTTTGTGTAAATAAAAATAAAATGAAGTACTCAATAAATGAATAAGTGAGTTATTTATAAAAATTAATGATTGAGAGTGTTCAAAATAAGAAAATGAGGCGTGAAGTGTTGTTAAAACTGAGTAAATGTGTGACAAAACTATAGAAATAGTCCTTAAATTTTTATAAAGTATGAGTTAATCCCTTTTCAAATTTAATAAAAGTTGTGTTTTCATTGCTTATTTTCTAAGAGTCCACCTAATGCTATTTGTATTTGTCTATAATTTCTCTTCATATAGAATAACAAACTTTATGTAATTGTTATTTCTCCCTTTGTAGAATTTATTTGCTTTTTTAATTTTTTCGATTACTGTCATGATGAGTTTTTTTTATTTATTTTTATTGTTATTTCATAAAAAATAGTTTTTTCTAGTGTTAGATTGATGTTGATATGTATTATGACATAAATATAATATTTCTAAGTGTTGCAACAACATTTATAAAAAACTTCATTAAAAAAATGATGGGACATCAAATTAGTTTAAGAATTGTGTGAAAGATATTCAAATAGCAATTTGAGATATTCATATCATTTTATGATGTTAAGTAAATATCTATTGTCAATCTTATTGAAAGATATAAATGTTATATAATTTTATTTTTTGTATTGAAAGATACTTTTTTCTATTAAAAAAATCATAATTTCATAAAAAAAAATAAAAATAAAAGAGTAGTCTAACTCTTTAGATCTTTTTCACATGCTTGATTCTTTTATGATTAATTGTGCCACAAGTCTAGAACAATAATGGAAGAATTTAATTTATGTAAGGCAAGAAAATTAAGAAAAAAAAAAAGAGAATTTTCTCTTTGATATATTAATTATGAATGATTTGATCCATTTTAATCCAACTTGAAACTTAAACATAACCTAAAAATGACTTGAAATTCTATCTATGTATCTAATCGAATGACTTCACTTATTCGTAACTTAAAATGACTCAATTTGAATATATTTGGAATTTTAATCATATCTAAAATCATTTTATCCAATTTATTTAACTATTCATATTAGATATTAGATTTGTTATTTGTTTCATTGGCATTTAAGAGAAGCTTTTGATTATATTTAATTTGTTATTTGTTTTATTTGCATTTAAGAGAAGCTTTTGATTTATTGTTGATTAAATTTGAAAATTTGTTGAGAATTTTTTGATTTATAATTGATTAAATTTGAAAATTTGTTGATATTTTTATATGCTTTTTCAAAAAAATTTTTATTAATGCATTCTTAAATTTTGAGAGTTGAAATATTATTTGTTAAAATATTGTTATTTTACTTAAATATATGATAATCCTAAATTTATAATTTATTTAATTATTTTTAAGCCTTGCTTAAGATATTATTTGATAGGCTCAATGGACTGAAACAATATTATGAACTACACAATAAGAGGTAGTCCTCCTATTTCAATAGGTTATCATAATAGTAGATGAAGAAAATCAAACTCGAGACTCTCATTCATTACATGGTACACTTCAACATTAAATTATGTAGCATGAATCACGAACTCTTTGAAGCTCTGAAAGTGACATAAATTAATTATAGAATACGAAAGTAACATATGAATGTGACGCACATATATTCTGAGAAAAAAGGGGACATATATTAATTATTTATTATACAATATGTCTCTTCTCTATGCTAACTACTAACATATGTGGATTATAAAAAAAATTATTGTAAAGGTTCATTGAAAATGCACTTCATTTTTTATGATTGGCAATAAAAATCATTTTAAATTATTATAATGTCCATTTATATAAAAGAAAATATATGTTTAGTTCAACTTTAATATCTAAGTTTAAATTTTGTTTAAATAAAGTATAAAAATCCATAAATTGATGAACGAATATTTACATATAATACACATGTTATAAAAAAGATTAAGGGCAAATAACATAAAAAAAATATTTACTTTCACAATTGTATCAAACTAATCCAATTTGTTATTTTTTTAATTTTTATTAAGTACTTTCATTTTTATGTTATTCGCAATCTCGTATTGGATTTAATCAGGTTTGTCAGAAACATGATGCTTCAAACCTATATATTTATTCAAATGACATTTATAAAGAAAAAAAAAAAAGAGGCAATTACATAAAAATTTATATTTTCACTTTTCTGTGAAAATAATTCAATTTAATTAAATACTCTTTTAATTAAAAAATTATTTATGTATTAATTAATATACAATTAAAGTTAATTTAATTTATGTTTTATTTATTTAAGTAACGGTGATGCAAATGACTCAATCGGGTAAATGCAAAAACTCATGCATTGGTCAATGAAGAAGAAAAGAAAGATTTAATTATTTACAAAATTTTAAGTTTTAAGTAAATTTTAATTTCATTTATAATTTAATTTTTAAAAATAAATAATTGAAATTACCAAATGCTTGCAATATTTGTATTATTTTTTTTTTGACATATAGAAAAAGAAATTAACTTTTTGAATAGGCATGATATAGTATTTTCAATTAACGAAAGCTAGGGATACCATCAACAACTTGCATTAAGATTCCCTCACTACCAAGTGTTTCTTAATTCGTTGCATTTCAATTATAACTCCTCCACTTCTCTCTCTCTCTCTCTTTCTTAACAATTTTTGCAAACACATTTGAGCTAACAAACAATTAAGTCTTATTCATTTGGCCTAATGATGAAAATCAAAATCCCTCCCTAACCCATTTATTTTCTCCAAATTTTCTTATTTCAAAATAAATAAGTAATAAAAAAAAAAGAAAATTTTCATGCATTTCAAATGAGATTTAGTGAATCAATCTACATATCCAAAAGCTGTTTTGATCATCATTTTGGTTGCAAAATGGTAAGAACTTTCACCAAAAGCTAATATTGAAAGTATTGTAACATTTTTTCAATTGATTGCCATAGCCGTGGTTAGGAGATTGCTTGTAATTGGGTTACACTCTATTCCTTACCATGGTTTTGTCCCAATGGATTTTCCTTAGTAAGATTTTTTAACGAAGCAACTATGACTTTATATTCCTTCTCCTGATAATGATATTTTCTACTTCTCAAAAAAAAAAAAAAAAGCAATTTTTAAGTAGTTAGGCGAAAGGAAAAATGCTAAGATAAAAAAAATGGCTAAAATATCAAATAAACTCTTAAACTTGTCCCAAAATGACAATAAAGGACAAAATGAATTTTTTCATCAAATTTACTCCTTAACTTGTATTATTTTAATGCAAATGTCATTTTTTTATCAAAGTTATCCCCGATCTTGTAATAATTTTACTCGTTTATCTAATTGCAACAAATATGGGGAAAAATGAGTTAAATAAAAATAGAATAATGTATAAAAGTACTGTCAAAAGTACTCATTGTGGGGCGAGAAGTCCCTACGAAAGCAGTGATGAGAATAAAATTCTTTTCATTAGGAGGATGAGATAAAAGATGAAAGATAGTTCTCTCTCCACTCACTTGTTATTCCTAAGTCAATACCTTATTCAACCAATATTTTCAACTTTTAGGATGAAATAATACAAGATCGGAGGGTAATTTTAACGAAAAATGACTTTTATGACAAAATAATACAAGTTCAAGAGTAAATTTGATGAAAAATATCATTTTGTCTTTTATTGACACTTTAGGACAAATTTGAGAGTTTATTTGATACTTTGGCCAAGAAGAAATTCAATAACTATAAAAGATCTGAAGGTATATGGGGTCTATGACAGATTGCTCAGCATCGAAGGCTGCCGGGGAACAACATGGGCAAATTCAAATGCCTATGACTAGTATGGGTTCTATAGCTGAGCTTAAACTGAAGTAGCTGCCTAACTCTATTTAATAATTTCTCTGTTCTATCCTTGTCACAGATATTTCAACTCATCAATCCCCAAATATGAAGTACTTTTTCAAGTTCGGTTTTATTATATAGAATAAGTGGTTGTCTCCCCCTCTACTGAACTCAACACCAAATATGTGTTATTTGGGATCAGATCACAAGACTTAATTCACAGTCACTTGCACTAGACTTGAGCTTTGAAAGTGCCAAACTGCTAATGGATGAATGACTCAACAGCGAAGAATTTAAGCCCTGGACTGGGCCCCTAATCCAGACTCTAGCAACACATTTTCCACTCGGCGACATAAAAGTCATGGCCTCAGCTGTGAGGAACAATACCATTGCTGGGCAATTTGTTTAAACAGGTTGCTCGAAATGGCCCATAAACTTGAACCTAGACAACTTGGAAGCCACTTGACTCCTCTGAGATCTAATAGCCACTAATCAGCCTTCAAGCCAGCTTCATGATAAAGTGGCAGGAAACCCACTTTCAAAAGAAGCTCGTAGACTTTACTACGGTTCGCTTCCAAATCAAAATCGAACTTGTGTCCCGGTTCCAAGTTGAAACCAGAATTATGTGTTTGAAGCTTTTAGTTCCGATTTCATATTTTGGAGAATTGAACTGAAATCAAGAGAAAAAAAATTTTTCATCTTTCTTTTTAATTCTAATTTCTTTATGAATATAGCTCATTCTTTTAATTTTTTTTTCAAACAATTCTTTCTAATTCTTACTATGTTCATTCCACACTTTTAAGTCTCAAATCCCACTTTTTTAAATTTAGCTCCGATTGTTTCATAAAAAATATTTTTAGCTTTTTTCTTTGTTTGGTGCTTTTAGAAAAATTGGTCATGAAAAAATTTTTTCTTGTTCAAAGAGAAAACTAATCAAGAAATGACTTTTCAGGAAAATGATTTTTTGTTTTGAAAACAAAATATACACTTAAAAGAAATATATCTGAAAATATATATATATATATATATATATATTTGGTGCTTTTCTTATTTCTATTGGCTATGTAGTAAATTTGATTAATAGTAAATTCCAGTTATATAATCTCTTATAGGTGAAGTTAAGTATAATAATTCTTATTTTAATATATTTTATTTAATTAAACAGATGTATTGTAATCTAATTACAAAGAAACAAATAAAAGTCAGGAAAAAAACAATTAAAATAATATGCACAAAAACAGTAAAAAAGAAGAATTATATATAGAATACAAGAATAAAAGTAGATAAATTCAAATTTACAAAAATACTAATCTTAATAATAATAATTGGTTTTTGAAGTTAAAGGGAAATGTACGAGAATATCAATACTAATTCATGACTAGAATTATGAAACAACCAAATTTCAAAGACTACACATCATTTACATATCAGTAGTAATTTCAAGGTGAAGCAATTAATTTTATGAATGTAATAAATTATAAATGAATAATAAATGAAACATGATTAATTTTAAATATCTAATTAAATTGTGTATTTCAACTAAACAAAGGTAAGAAAGTGTATGGAAGTATAAATATTTAAAAAAAGATAAATATGTATACAGAATTATAGATGCATGTACTACTAAAGAAAGACATGCTATAGATAAACAAAAAAATAACTGTGAACATTAACACTAAAGTAATAATAAAACAAATTTATAGTATTTTGATTCTTATAATGCATAAATTATTTTGTGACTGGGTGTGAGTGCTATAAATATAAAATAACTGGTAATAATATAAAATTCTTAAATATAAACATATAGAATAGATAAATAATAATTCTTTTCTTATTGAAAAATAAAAATATAAGCTTAGTATAATAGTTAAACAATGATCCACAATAAGCCACTGACCTTGGATCATACTATGGTTCTATCTCCATTGTTCCCAAACTTGACTCGAAATAAATTATGCACCATCTTGTGGTCCATAAGGATTGGTGCCTCATCAAGAGTCTTCCCTGCGAGTTGCGATGCTATTGGATAGATGTTGGATCACTTGCAAATTACAATGTGCTCAACTAGAGATATATGACTTTCAATTAAGTGGAGTAAAATAACATATCATAATCTCATTCAAAAATTTTCTTGGCAATAATTGGCAGCAACATTAGTGTAAGATCGCTAGCTAAGAAGTGATCAAACTTACTAATGAAAAGGAACATTGCACGTCTACCGGTTTCTTTCTTGCCAATAAGACCCTTCTAATTCAAAAAAGCGTCAACAAGCAGCTGCTTTCCAACATTTCCCAATCTCCATATTTTTTTTTTTTACTTATCTTTCCATATGATCCCATCTTTGTAGGACCATAAGAGCAGATGCATCAGAGAGTACTAATTAGTGGCAAGAAAAAAGAAAGATCAAATCAAAAGACATGCAATTAGCCATGGCCCTCGAACCCCTTTAACACTACTTTATCGAGCATTAAGAGAAAACAAAGGCGATATAGTACATGAATGCTTTAATGGGTATCCAAAGTATTGCAAAAGAGTAAAGGTCAAACATAGGATCATTCGAAGATTACAATTACAACAGCATAACACGAGACCCTAATTCTTAACTCCAAATCCATAATTCTTAACTCCAAATCCACAAGGATCAAAAACTTTATCATTAGTCTAATAACTATATATAAAATGGCTAATTAACTAATTAATTACTTAATTAAGCTTCAATCTCAAACCTTGGACACTTGATGGAACCCATTGATATATCAATCTCAATCAAGTTTTCCTCCTCGTTCATGTCATTTAACTCTGCCAAAAGCTCCATCAGCCCATGTTGCTTAAAAAACGACTCTGTAGCAGCGGCAGCAACAAAATCTGGCAATTTCTTTTGCAAGTTAAACTTACTATTGGGCTCTTGACCTTCTTTATAATCATGACCAATGTAGTGTCCACTAGGAAGGGCAATTTCTATGAGACTATCCTCATCAGAAATGGATCCATCAGAGCAATCCAGAGTGTCTTGAAATGGCCAGTCGTCCGCTTCAGAATCTTGATCACTAGTTGATGACCTACCGAGGCAGCAGTGATCACTTTCTGATAGTGTAACTGGGGATGATCTGCCTAAGTACTCATCGTCAATCTTTCCCATATATTCTTCCTCTTCTTGGCCTTCTTTTTTCTTTTCTGCGATGGATTCATCTTCAGCTATGCAAGGTGAATTTTGCTGAACAGGAGCGACAATCTCATCTTCAAGTACTGATTCCTCTACCAGCTCTGATCTTGGTTTTTGCTTTAAGAACTTGAAGATAACAGTAGATGATAAAGTTAAGACTGATGACGTGAAAAGGATGGATGAGAAGCCACAGCCAAGAAAACCAGCAAGAACTAGACCAAGAAAAGTCATCCATGATAATGGGTTTTTGAAGAAACAAGAAACAGAAGGCATTTGTTCCTCAACGTTGGTGTTTCTACTTATGGATATATCAACTTAGGACCAATTTATTTGGTAGAAAGAATGGAAAAAGTGTTTTTTCTACTTTTTTTTTTTTTTTTGAAATGTGAGATTAATTGAGGAAACAAAGAAAATGCAGAAACTGAAGTATATAATGGAAATCCCAAGGTACCCTTTTGTTGAACTGCTGCTGATGATATTTGTCCTTGCTGGGACATCAAACAAGAAAGAACGAAAAAAAATGGAAGGTTTTGGATGTGTGATTTGAAGAAAGTTTGGAGATGAATTAAATAGAGATACCAAAGAAAGAATGAAAGAACAAGATGAATGTTAATGTTTTGTTGTGCTTGGAGATTGGAGAAGGAAAAAGCAAATAGTATCTGAATACCGATATGCAAAGAAGCACCATATAAGTATAAAACATATAAACGCCTTATTTAATTTCTTCTTCTTGTAGTAGTAGTAGTAGTAGTACTGCTAGTGGAGTAGTTGTGTCCTAATGTGAACATTTCTTTCTCACATTAAAGACTCTCAGTTCTCAAGCAGCCAGCTCTTGCTCCTAAAACACTAATTTTTTCTTATACAACACCAATAAAATGGTGTTTTCTGCAACCGATTCTCTTGAAAAACTAATTAAATTGATTTACGAACTCATATCATGGATATTAGAGAAGCCATGTGCTCACATCTGAGCTCACCACATGGCACTTTGCCCTCATCTTCCAAGAGAAAAATTAGCATAAAACAGAACCCAAACTAGAGGGATAAATATTATACTAATAAATTTCTCATTTTCATGAGCCGTTGCCACTCACAACCCTAATGAAAGATGGGAAACAAAAACAATAACACATCTTCTGCTCATTTTCTCTCATGATCCATCAACAGAATACTGCCTTGCATTTATGAATTCCTCAAGACATCTTATCACTTGTTGTTGGAGTTGTCCTTTGCTATGAACTCATGGAATTCAAGCAAGAAGCATCTAGCAAGTCTAAAAGCTCATCAGAAACCTTTTTCCTCCTTTTTCTCCTCCCCCAGCCTTTTTCAAGTGGCAGAACCATGCATGTAATCACATGTGCACTGCATCACCTCTTATATAACAAACCCATGTCAGATGTCCTCAACTGTAAAGCCTAGCTAGGGAAACGAAAACAAAGAATAATTTACATTTTTCTTTTGCATCAAACATATATAATTTCTATTTTTGTGGCTAAGTTTTATTAAAGTGGCAGAAAAAAGTGAAATAATCTACGTGTACTTAGTCTAAATCATAGATTCCATAGGATTGGTTTTGACTTCAAATCTTTATTTCTTACATTCAACTACTTACAATTTATTCAGTGGAATAAATGAAAAAAGTTTAATTTTTGTGTTAATCTGCCTTTCTACCCATAGTTCATGTGGGAATAATTACTATATCACCTAGATGTACACTCTCAGTTGTAGAGTAAGGCATTACTTTAAAATAAAATACTTATGACAAGCCCATAGTAATTATATTTTTCTTTGGCAAACGGTTCGGATAAATGCTTTTAGATTGGATTAATTTTAGATTAGAATTATTAACACTTTCAATTTTTAAAATAAATAAATATTATTTTAATTTTTATATAAAATTTAAATATTTTAATAATTTAAATCGAATTATATTTGACAATTTGAATTGAATAAGAGTCAAATCCATTTAGAATAATCACGGATTGAATTTAATTCAAAAATTCTGAAACCATTTAGAATTGAGTTAGGAACTATAATTTCTATTTGCAATTTATAATCTCTTTTTGAATTTAAGGTTTTGTGGGCTAAATTTATTATTTTGATGTCTTCATTTAACTTTTTTTTTTTAAATTGTTACTCTTCTGTTTTTTGTTAGAATTATACTTGATAGGGAAAAGGAAATCAAAATCTCATCAATTATATGCACGTTCATAACAGATTAAGTCGGTACCTAACACATGGAGTATATCATTCATTTATAGAACTAACCCAATCACAAGATCCTATGATGAGATTGAGTGGGAGATTATATATATATATATATATATAACTAAATAAGATTTATACACAATTAAAGCAATCAATTTAGATTAAATTAATTAAAATAAATATATAATTCTATAAAATGAGAATATAAAAAATTACAAATATATATATATATAAATTTTGTCTATTTCATTAACAAAAAAAGATCTACACAAACTAAAAGAAATACCTACAATCCACTCCAATAAATATAACCGAGAAGAAATTATGTAAGAAAACAAACTGCATAATACTATTATAAAAATTAAAATCCTCATTATAAAATATTATTTTTCAATTTTGCAACCAACTATAGTCTCATATTCAAACAACAAATCAAATAACACTGCAACATCTCGACTTGAAAACTCTTTACAAGCATATAACTTTGATAACTCCATGTAAATTCAAATTAATAAAAAATATTACTGTCAAAAAATAAAGACACCTTATTCGTATATGTCACATATCTTTATTTTTATAAAGAAAAATATATAAAAAAAATGTTAAGTTATTACGTGAATTATATCATCAAAGAAATAAATGTACAACTTACCCATCAGTTATCATCCTACATATTTTAAATGTTTGTCAAAGATAAAGATTTCTAGTACCAATAGACGAACAATCAGAGGGTGAAAATTTGCTCTTGCAAATTGGAAAGCAAATTTCTCCAAATAATACATCTCTTCTTCAATATAACTTACAGTAATAAATTACTATGTGCAAAACTAATAAATGAACATTAAAAATTAAATATGATATTTCAAATAAGAAATAATATGTCAAAATTTACAGTATTAAATATATTGTTGATATTGAACTTTTTACTTTAATATCATTCAATAAATATAACAAATAATAATAACACTATTATAAAATATATAATATCACTTCAAAACTCTTGAAAATATTCAAAATCAGCTTCAAACTGCGTGTATATCGACTAGTTCTTTTATGTTCTCCAACAACCCAGTGGAGCACAAACAACATAATCAATCCTGAGATGTTTCTATTTAGATATAAATAAAGGATGGAACAAAAAAAAAAAATCTGTATTATTTATTCTCCCACCACCAAATTATAACAGTGATTCATGCATATGCCTTTTCAGCTTCTGAAGTGCGCCTCTAATGATGGCTTTAATAATGCTTTAAACATATGGGTCATCAGTGTTTCTCCGCCTACCCAAAGTCCTTGCCCCACCAACCTCACCAAATTCTGGTTCAATGCAGTGCCGGAGCTGAAGGTGTTTCAGCGCCATTACCAAATGATTCCGGTGCATATAGCCCATGATTTGCTAGCTCAGTTGGCAACCAATTGAATTTGGAAACAACAGATGACGTAGAATCTGTAGCTGAGGAATACATGGCTATAAGATGAGGTAGCATCTAAGTTTTGACAGGCCATAAATTTTGACATTAGTGAAATTTGAAAGCTCATCATAATTTATAAAGGAAAAGTCTTTTAGAGCTCTACAACATCTCCCATAAAGGAATCTGGTTGAACTCCTTCTCAAGATCAAATTCCAGTTTTTAAGTCCATTTCAAGCCTGTGAAATTTCGATTGAGCTTAATTCGCTAATTTTGTTTATATTTTCAGTTTTATTTTTAAAAAAATTCCTTTTTCAATTATATTTTCTTTTGTTTTTCTATGGTTTGATCACCTTATCCCTACAATTATTTATTTATTAAGGATTTTTAACTATCTTTCGAAAAAAAATATTTCAATTCTCTCAATTTGACTTTGAATTTCTGTTGTTGAAACTTTCTTTTATTTATTTTTTTTTTTGAGAGTCAAAAAACACTTCTGTTGAAACTTGCTATCTATAAAAGCAAATCTTTGTTATTTCATGCTTTCCTCACTACATTAAGAGAGGTCTATTTCTTCTGTGTGAATTCCTATTTTGGCACGAATGTTTATATATATGTTATTTTACATGAAATTATGTATTATGTATTATTTTTAAATTTTAATATTAATTATATAATATTTAAATCTATTCAAAATTTCATATTTTCTCATTGGTATTCTATTTTTACCTTTAACTATAACATAAATTGATTGACCTAATTTAATAGCAATTTTATACTTATATTAACTTTAAAACTAAGAATTTTTAAATATATTTAAAAATTTTAGTTGTCTTTTTTTAACACATGCGTATTTTCAATAATTATTCACACGATAAAATATATGAAAATTTTCTACAATATAGAATATTTAAAGAATATAAAACTAAAAATTTATTAAATTTTACTCTATTTGAATCACCTAAATAAAATCTAATTATAATTTTTTTTATCTAAATTAACCTTAGAAATCAAAATCAAATAATAATAATACACATATAACTAACTAAGGGTATTTCAAACGATTCAAAACTTTTACGCCATTCATGTCTATATATATATATATATATGAGTAACTCTTTTTGATGGAATCTGACCATTAGGTGGTTAAATTTTAAGGGATTAATTCAGTAATTCATTATTAGAGGCTTTTATTTCAATAAATATGGATATTCTACTCTAATTCTAATATTTTGTATAAATAACAAAAAGAAGTGAATCAAATTGAGCCATTTTTACCAATCAAGCTATTGGTAGTGTATATTAACAGTATGATTTTGAACAGATTAGAAAAGTGAAAATAATAAATGTACCAAAACTGATCATTGATTCCATCTTATTGTAAAAAAAAAAAAAAAAAAAAAGTAAAGATATCTTTAGCATCAAACTATGGTGTTATCAATTAAGAAAGCATATTCACAGTAGCTATACTATCAGAAGAATAAGGTATACATTCGTCATAATTATCTTGCAACAATATTCAAATACCGATTTATTTATTTATTTATTTGGAATTGTCTGCATATTTTTTCGCTAGCTATGTTGGTTTCATGAATGCAAAGTCCAAAACTGAACAGTACCCATCATAGGAATCAAAGTAAATTGATCAAATTTGGGGTGTAATGAGAAAAAAGATGCTGCTACTTGTCGGCGAATTGCTAGTGTGACCTACAGATATTAAGGAATGCCACATGAAACCCTAATAGGGCGACCCTTTTGCTACACAATTTGGGTACAAGAAATGCAAAACAAAACAAAATATCATCACTGTAAATGTATATTATAAAGAGAAAATTTTAGCTTTTGTGTCTTGAAAGAAGAAAATAAGATGAAGAAATCCGATAGCTGCTGGGGAGTGTACCATACGGAATGTTTTAGCTGTAAATTTCGATGTTCATGAGAATAGGGAACTTAGGAGGGGACCATAACTAAGTCTTGATGAATGTTTTCACAGTAAGGCTCAAATTTGATCAAATAAATCTTGCATTGAATCTGGAGCTGATCAACAAAGTAATTCCGCTTTTGTTTTTCCATATATATATATATATATATACACACACACACACACACACTCAAATTTTAAATCAACAAACAGTCACAACTATTCATCCATATCCAAAATAAATCCTATATAAATATATAAAGGCAACAATATAATAATTTGTTTTCACTGCAAAAAAATAAATTTCTTACTCTCTAAAATCCTACACAACATTATTTTTAAGTCTTAATTTTACTAGTGTAAAGTACAATTAAAATAGGCTTCATTTTATCCTAAAAGGAATTAGTAGATCCTCGGTTTTACTGATTAAAGGATGTATTTTTGCCTAAAGAAGAAGGCAAAGTTACACGACTTGAAACTATTTCTTGGATTTTATTCAATTCTAATTCTAACAATCTTTAATCAAAATTTTACAAGTAACAATGGCAGAAACCTTGAAGGAGTTAGCTTCAAATTTTGTGAAACTTGAACGCTTTGATGGAGGAAATTTCGTATGTTGGCAGAAACGAATTCACTTTCTTATAGTGATTCTGCAAGTTGTATATGTTCTGAATTTTCCAAAGCATGTGCCAAATGAGAATGAGACTCTTGTTGAAATAAGGAAAAGGCATAAATGAGAGATTATGAAATTTGCTGGAGTCATATTCTAAATGCCATGTGTGCCTTCTTATTTGATGTCTGCCACAACATTGCTACTATTAAAAAAAATAAAAAAGATAAGGGACAAACTAGAGATGAAATACATGCAGGAGGATGCGACAAGTAACAAATTTATTGCGTCTAAATTTAATAATTTAAAGACGACTTACTAAGATAGAAAGAATTTTAAATCACTTTTATTAACACAATATGTACATGGATGAGGCAATTATTGTTAATTCTATCATTGATAAACTACCACCCTTTTGAAAGGATTTTAAGAGAAGTCTGAAATATAAAACGGGAGATGTTACTCTTGCTGATCTTGCTAACCATCGTTGTGTTGAAGAGGAATTTTGAATGTAGGATGAGAATCAAGAATCTCATAATTCTAAAGTGCATGTGGTGGAAGAAGGACAGTCTAGCAAGCCCTCAAACAAGAGGTAGAACCAATCTAGTAATAAGTCATCACATAAAAATAGAAGAAAACGGGCAAATGCTTTTTCTATCATAAGGAAGGACATTACAGGTCTGAATGTCGATTTCGCAACAAGAAGCAAGAACAACAAGGATCCTTAATAAAGCACTTAAAAATCTGATTGCAATGATATTTTAAATTAATTTGTTTGAGGACGATTTTGCTTGGTAGGTGGATTCGGGAGAGACTCGACATTTTTGGAAAAACAATAACTTCTTCAAGACCATGAAACCTGTTAATGATGGAATAGTCTTATTCATGGGAAATTCCTCTATTGTTACTATTCTTGGAATTGGAGATGTGGAATTGAAGTTCACTTTTGGAAGCATTGTTACTCCTACTAATGTGTTTTATGTACTAGAAGTTAGGAAGAATTTAGTTTCGGGTAGTTTAGTAAACAAGTTTGGATTTAAACTTATTTTTAAGGCTAATAATCTGAAAGGGGTACGTTTGTGGGGAAGAGTTATCTTTGTGATACTATGTTTAAACTAAATGTTGAACTTAATAATAATATATTTACTTCTGTTTACATAGTTGAGCCTTTTACCTTATGGCACCATAGAATGGGACATGTAAATTTTAGAAGACTGCATGATATGGTTAAACTGAACCTTTTACCATACTTTGAAAAATCACAAGAAAAATGCACCACTTGCATGCTAATAAAAAATAATCAGAAAACCATTCTTTACAGTAGATAGAACATCAAATGAACTTGAACTTATTCATGCTGATGTTTGTTATTTGCATAGCGCACAAACTTTAGGAGGAAATAAATAAATACTTTATCACCTTTATAGATGATTGTACAAGATATTGTTATGTCTATTTACCACACTATAAAGATGAAGTAATGGAAAATTTTAAAGTATATAAAGTTGAAGTAGAATTACATTGTGAATCACCAATTAAGTGCTTGAAATCATATAGGGGAGAAGAATACATTAATTCCACATATTCATGAACACCAAAGCTCCATACACACCACAACAGAATGGTGTGGCAGAAAAAAAAAAAAAATTGTGTGCTAACTAAAATGGTTAATTTCATGCTATCAAATTCTTGCTTAAGTCAAGGTTTTTTTTTTTTTTTTTTTGGGTAAGGCATTGCTTATAGCATGCCATATTTTGAATATAATTCCCAATAAAAGGAGAAAAACTAACCCTGATGGATTTTTAAATAAAAGAAAGCCCAATCTAAACTACTTCAAGGTCTGGGGATGTAGGTCAATTTTTAAAGTACCCGATTCCAAATAGAAATAGTTGGGTGAAAGAGGGGTTAAGTGCATTTTCTTAAGATATGCACATAATTGCAAAGCCTATAGATTTATGGTTATAGAACCAAATAACTCAATCTTAGTAAATACCATTACTGAGTCCAAAGATGCTATTTTTTAAGGAATAGATTTAAATCTATTCCTACAATACAGGACAAAATTTCAAAATAAAAGACAAGTTCTTGATAAAGGTAAAGAGGTTTTAGAAAATGATAATGAGAATGAAGTCATTGAACTTTGTAGGAGTAAAAGGACAAAGAAACCAAAAACATATAGTCCAGATTTCTTCATGTTCCATGTAGAAGAAACAAGAGACATAATTAGTAGTGAAATTCCTTATTGCTTAAGCTAATACCAACATATTTCAAGAAGCAATGAAATCTCAAGATGTTGTATTTTGGAAGGATGTAGTAAACAATGAAATGGATTCAATCATGGAAAACAAAACTTGGAAATTAGTTGATCTCCTACTTGGTTCCAGGCCAATTCATTGTAAATGGATTTTTAAAAAGAAAATGAAGGTGGATGGAACCATTGACAAGTTTAAAGTCAGGTTGATGGCTATAGGCTTTACTCAAAAGTATGGTATTGATTGTTTTGGTACTTACTCTCCAATGTCAAGAATTACCATAATTAGAGTGCTTGTTGCACTTGCTTCAATTCACAAGTTGGAAATCCGTCAAATGGATATTAAAAATGTATTTCTAAATGGTGAATTGGATGAAGAAGTATATATGAATCAACCTGAAGGTTTTGTGGTTCCTGGTCAAGAACATAAAGTGTGTAAACTTATTCAGTTCCCATGTGAGTTAAAACAAACACCTAAGTAGTGGCACCAAAAATTTGACTAGGTTATGCTTGCAATGATTTTAAAATTAATGAGTAATAAATGTATTTATAGTAAGTTTAATGAAGGAAAGGATCATTATTTATTTATATGTGGATGATATATTGATCTTCAAAATTGACTTAGAACAAGTTAAAAGTCACTAAAGCTTTCTTGTCAAGTAGTTTGAAATGAAAGAAATGGGTGAGGCAAATGTCATCCTTGGAATTAAACTTTTGAGAGATAAAAAATGTATCACTCTCTCTCCATCACACTATATTCAAAAGGTACTCAATAAATTCAGTCACTCAAATTGCATTCCTACCTCTACGCCTTTTGATCCAAATATGAACTTTGTTAAGAATATTGGATATCTCTCAATTGGAATATGTAAAACTGATAGCATGCCTAATGTATACAATGACATGTACCAGCCAGATATAGCTTCTGTTGTGTGTAGAATGAGTAAGTACACAAATAATCCAAGTGACATGCATTAGCATAGAGTAAGAAGAATTTTGAAGTACCTAAAGAAAACTATTATTTATGGCATATACTATATAGGCTACCTTTCAGCTTTAGAGGGATATTTTGATGCCAGTTGGATTACTTACAAAGATGATCGTGCACGAACCACTAGATGGATTTTTATGCTTAGCAGAGGTGCAATTTTGTGGGGATCCACGAAATAAACTTACATAATAGATTCCACCATGGCATAGAGCCTTGACAATTAAAGAAGCTAAATGGTTAAAAGACTTGTTATATGAAATACCTCTATGGACAAAACCTAAAATAATAATTTCTATGCACTATGATAATGCAACTACATTGACAAGGGCTTATAGCCAAGTGTACAATGGAAAATCCAAACACATTAGTCTAAGGCACAGTTAAGGGGACTTGATCACAAATGGAGTTGTTACTGTTGACTTTGTAAGGTCAAGTCATAATATGGTAGATCCTTTGACAAAAGGTTTGACTAGAGATCTGGTGAATAAAATATCAAGAGGGATGGGTTTCAAGCCCACTATATCAAAATCACAATTGATGGAAACTCAACTCAACACATGATACAACATCTTGTTTTGAGTTCAATAGTCAAAGTACATCATAAGAATGGTTGAAGCACTATACTTTGTAGTTATTTGTTTCTATCCCAAGGTTACCTAGTGCTTAGTGCCTTCAGTAAATAAGTGGAGGATGTGTTTTAACGCTTAATAAACATTGTATAAATGTTTTATAGTGGGAGGCATTCAATTCTACCTATATAGATGTGGAATGTAGGACATTCCAAAAATCTAAAGGACATAGCTTGAAACATCTATGAAAAGGATTTGAACACAAGGCCTTAAAGTGTTGCTTACTATAGAATAATTGTCTATGTCTAAATCATATGTGTGAATTATTTGTACTGCTTGTCACTTAAAATAATTGGTTCAAAGCTTTTTACCATATTATTTTGATAGGTTATAACAAAATTTTCATTGTGTAATGGTTTAATTGTAAGATACTGTTATTGATGCATATGAATTTTCAGAGTTGTTATATTATGATTTGCCATAATGTTTCGATTATTTTGAAAATAGTAGGGGATTGTTGGATATTTTCAAAAGTGAAAAATAATTTTCCAGATTCAAATTTTAAATAAATAAACAATCACAATTGTTGGTTTAATGGTCATCCATATCCAAACATATCCCACATAAAGGCAACAATATAGGAATTTATTTTAACTAAGGAAAACAAATTCCTTATTCTCTAAAAGCCTACACAACACTGTTTTTCAATCTTAATTTTACTAGTGAAAAGTATAATTAAGTTAGGCTTCCTATCCTAAAGGGAATTCATGGATCCTCAATTGAACTAATTAAAGGACAAATTTTGCCAAAAGAATATTGAAAAAGTTACACAACTTGAAGCTATTTCCTAAATTTTTTTCAATTTGGGTTCTAACACACACACACACACACACACACACACGTATAAACTTTTGATTTGGTCCATTGATAATTGCTCATACGAGAAGTAGAGAACTTTTTTTTATAATTTGTAAATATATATTTCATTGTGGAGCATATTAAAAGAGATAAAAACTAAATCCTAAGCATTATTTTAAGTCTATAAGTCATTTCTCCCTTCAATCCTTTTAAATACATTGCATTTATTTTTAGGGCCTCATCTTCTAACATAAATTTTATGTCTTATCTTGCAAAACACGCTCTTCATGAATTTCATCCACCTATCACTCAAACTGTGTGTTCAGAGGATTGTGATTCGATTATTCAAGATACCAATTTCTTCTCACTGTAATCCCAAAAAGTGGAAGATTAAAGTTGTGAACGCCATGTTCATCATCAAAACCACTATTGAATAAGAAATGATGGAGCACATTAGAGAAGCTATCACTCCTAAACAAGCTTGGGATGTTTTGCTTTGTGGTTCACAAAGAAGAATGACACAAGACTTCAATAGCTGTAAAATAAACTAATGTCTATCTCACAACGACATATGTCAATTAGTTAATATTTTACCAAGGTGAAGTCATTATGCAGAGAAATTGTTGAGTTTGATGAAGCATTCAAAATTATTAGTGAAAGAATGAGGTGGATCATCATACATGGTCTGCAACCTGAATATAAGGGTTTTATTATTGCAATTCAAGGTTGGCCTATACAACCTTCAATTGAAGAATTGGAAAATTTATTAGCAAGATAATAAACTCTGGCAAAGCATTTAGGTATAGCGTTCTTGAATACTGAAGAGATGGCACTCTTCAACAACATCAGAAAGAATCAACCTTATGGTGAAATAAAAGGAACACACGAGGGAATCCTTAATCAGGGAGAGCTCAATAGAAATAACACCAAGACAATCAATAGTCTAAAAGTTTTAAACGTCAAAATGGCAAGTTTTTTAATTGTAGTAAAAAGGGGCACTACACAAGGGATTGTTGGTCTAAAAAAAAATTTGTTGAAAGTAATGCAATAATTGTGAGCAGTCGTCATCCGACTAAATCTGAATGGGATGTCGAAGCATTATTTATGACTCTAAAAATAATGCAAGAAGACGAGCATTCAAAAATTGAAAAAATTCTTAACCTTATGGCAACCACAATAGATGAAGAAAAGGAGCAGGACCTTAGTGCTTCTAGTTCTTATAAAATTGATTATGAGAAAGACTAGATCTTTGATTTTGGATGTTTTAATCATATAATGGGAAATAAGGAAAAGCTTTGCAATATTTTAAAGTATAAGGGCAAGCAAGTTGTGGTTACTACAGATAACTTGTGACTACCAATCACTCATGTTGGTGACACAATGATTAATTATTATCTTAATCAGAAGCAAGTATAGCTAAAAAATGTCTATTGAGTAACTGGAATGAAGAAGAATCTTATGTCAATTTCACAAATTATAGATTTTGGCAAATTTATTGTGTTTGGCCTAAATGATGTTAAGTTTTGTCAAGAAGTCAAAATAATTGGCACACCTATAATAAAAGGGAAGAAGGTGGACTTCATGTATGTTATGCTAGCAAAAAAGGCATATGTTCACAAGACAAGAAACAATGAGACAACTGACTGATGACATACATGATTGGGACATGTCAATTATCATAAGTTAAAGTTAATGATGAGCAAGTCTTCACTAAAAGGACTACTTGATCTGAATGTTCGCACTGACACAATTTATGTTGGATGCTAGTACAAAAAAGTACATCAGTTACCATATAATGGGTCATTATTCAAAGCTAAGTAGTCACTAGAACTATTCACTCAAATGTATTTGGGAAGGTGAAGCAATCCTTAGTCAATGGTATGAACTATATGGTGACATTCATTGGTGATTACCCAAAATATGACTGGGTGCATTTCATGAAAGAAAAATCTAAAACTCTAGAAACGTTCAAAGATTTCAAGCTGATGGTTGAAGGTGAATTTGGAATGAAATCCAATGCCTTTATACTGATAATGAAGTATAGTAGACTTTTGATGAATTCTCCAATGACCTTACTCAATGCAAGATTCAATGACAACTGACTTGTCCAAACACATCACAACAAAATGATGTTGCAAAAAGGAAGAATAAGCATCTTGTGGAAGCATGTTGAAGTATGTTTAATGCTAAAAATGTTCCGAGTAGATTTTGGTCTAAACGTATGAGAACAATAGTACATATAACCAATAGATTTCCATAACCAAAAATGGGATTCATGTCTCCATTTAAGAAGCTATGGAAAATGAAACCCACGATGAGCCATTTCAAAGTCTTTAGTTTGTGCTATGTATTTGTACTTGATCATCTACATAGAAAGTTTGATAAAAAGGTAATCAATTTGTAGGCTATATTAAAAATAAAAAGGTTAGTGATGTTATGATCCTACAGCTAGTAGATGTTATGTCTCATGAAATATTATGTTTGATGAGACATCATCTTGATGGACACCAAAATATGTTGCACTTCCTCAATGTAGAACAATTGCGAGACAATGAAAAGTCAGAAGAAGTCCAATAGAGTTTAAAAAATATGGTACAACCTTAGCCCTAAGAGAGATCATGGCAGATAAGTGTATATCAAAGAAAAAGTCAAAGAATCAATTAGAAATGGAGATACTAGAAGATTAACCAATACCACAAGCTTCACCACCACAATTAGGAAGATCTAAAAGATAGAGAAAGCTAAGCCCCAAGTATGCCAATATTGCACTAGGGGAAGAAAAAAGAGAGCCAACATCTTATGAAGAGGCATCACAAAAAGTTGAATGGAGAAAAGCCATGAAAGTGGAAATGAAAGCTCTTGCAGAAAATTAAACTTGGGACCTATTTCCAAGGCCCAAAGCTGTGAAGCCCATATCATGCAAACGGATGTATAAGATTAAGATTCATCCAGATGGATTGGTCAAGAGATTTAAGACTTCATTGGTGGCATTAGCTTTTCATAACAATATGGACTAGATTATGATGAAACGTTTAGTCTAGTAGCCAAGATTACAACAGTTTGTGTTTTGCTAGCACTTGTTGCAGGTAAGTCATGAAATCTTTGGCAAATGGATGTGAAAATGCTTCTCTAAATGGAAAGCTTGATTGAGAAATGTACATGGAACAACTAGAAGGATTTAAGAGCAGACTTTATCTTGAATATGTTTGTAAATAAGACATTATATGGACTGAAGCAAACACTTAGAGCTTGGTATGGCAAGATTGTTGAATTTCTCATTCATAGTGGTTATGTTGTTGCACCAGCTGATTCAAGTTTGTTTGTCAAAGCTTAAGAAGGAAAACTAGCAATAATCTTGATTTATGGTAATGTTGTTGCACCGGCTGATTCAAGTTTGTTTGTCAAAGCTCAAGAAGGGAAATTAGCAATAATCTTATTTTATGGTTTTGTTGTCACATCAGTTGATTCAAGTTTATTTGTTAAAGCTCAAAATGGGAAACTAGCAAGAATCTTGCTTTATGGTTATATTGTTGCACTGGTTGATTCAAGTTTATTTGTTAAAGCTCAAGAAGGGATGCTAGCAATAATCTTGCTTTATGGTTATGTTGTTGCACTGGTTGATTCAAGTTTGTTTGTCAACGCTCAAGAAGGGAAACTAGCAATAATCTTGCTTTATGTGGATGATCTTATCATTACTAGAGATGACAAGAAAGAAATCTATCAGATAAAGAAAAATCTATTAGTTCGCTTTCAGATGAAAGAACTTATAAAGCTGATCACTTTCTTAGACTATAAGTAGAGCACAAGAAGGAAGGATTATTCTTATGTCAATAGAAATATGCCAAAGATCTTCTTTAGAAGTATGAAATGCTTAATTAAAAACCTCTTTCACTTCCAGTACAAGTGAACTCTCAATTAAGTATGATACAAGGCAAAGATTTGAAGGATATAGTGATGTATTGACATATAGTTGGCAGTTTAATCTATCAAACACTCATAAGACTTGATAGAGCATTCGTTGTAGGTGTTGTCAATTGATTCATGCAAACTCCAAAAAAGCCTTACTTGGAAGCAGCTCGAAGAATTCTGAGATACATCAAAGGAGCACTTGATCTTAGCTTATTCTGCAAAAGTGGAATAACATGCAAATTAGAGGGATATTGTGATGCTAATTATGTAAGTGATTATGACATATGAAGATCAACTACTAGGTATTATTCATTATGGGTTATAGAGCTATTACTTGGTGCAATAAAAGGTAGCCAATAGTGTCACTCTCCACAATAAATGCAGAATATCGTGAAGTGACAATGGTAGTACAAAAAAGCATTTGGCTAATACAATTAATGGAAAATTTGCATCAACCAACAAATTTTTTGATTCCATTACATAGTGATAATTAGTCAACAACCTGTTTAGTTGAAAATCTAATGTTTCATATAAGGACAAAGTATGTAGAGATACAATATCACTTCTTACAAGAAAAGGCCCTAATAGCAGAGATTGAGGTGACTTAAGTGAAAATAGAGGATCAAGTGGCAAATATTTTCACAAAGGGTCTTAATTGTAAAAGCTAGAAAAATTTCGTAAGCTACTTAGCATGACTTCAAGGAAGAGTATCAAAGAGGAATTAGTGATGAGGGGGAGTGTTGAACATCATCACTAATTAGCCAACTTATGGAGAATGTGAAGAAACTTCCTAACTTGATAGCCAAGTATAAGTATTACCCAACTAAATTACTTAGGCAATACGCTTCTGCCAATGGATCATTTTGGCAGGATAAAAGTAGTATAAATATGGCCTTCATGGCCTTGTTTAGGCAATCACTTGTAGAGAGCAAAGTGATGTAAAAATCAAAGTGTAGCGAGAATCAAAGTGAGTGAGTAAAATAAAATAGTAAGTGGTGAGTTACAAGAAGTGAATTTTATTTTCTATTATTGAAAATATGTTTTTTTTAGAATTCATTTTATAAATTGTCTCTCTTCTACTTGCAAAATTAGTAATTTATTTTTGGGCTTTATAATCAACAATAGTAAGTTGTTGGACATATGTTGTTAAGAATTTCATTAAGCAAAATGCAAAATTGGGTGATGCTGAGAGTCAAAGTAACAATGAAATCTACTTCTTCTAAAAACATATGTGGTAAGTTACTATTCAAGGATAAAATATGGGAAAGTGGTGGTAGCAGCTACAAAATGAAATAAGATAAGAATGTTGATTAGCAAGGATAAAGGATTGGGCTGGGGTCACTTTTTTTTTTTAAAAAAAAGGAATATTAAGAATGTTTTGTGGTCCTAGAGCACTATGGGTTGGCACATTGAGAAACTGAAACGTGTCCTCATTTTTGGGCTTCAAGTACAATCTCTCCTATGAATACTCTTAAGAAGGAAGAGCAAAGTGTTCCACACCTCAAAGAAAAAAATTCATGAATTTGGATTAGTCTAGATTTAATTTTCTTGCTTGTTTTTAATTTAGTACAATTCCTCTTACTCCAATTTATGTCATTGAGTTTAGTTTGTGATTTTATGCAATTCATATTGTTCTTCAGTTCTTGCATTTATGTTCTTGCTTTAATCCATCTATTAGTCCTATCTAAGGTTGTTAAACTCACTTTTCGCCCTAGAATCGAAATTGTAAAATCGTAAGATTTTACAACAGAACAAAATACTCTTTAACAAATTTTGCCAACTTAAATTTCTAACTTGAAAGGTGGCCCCAATTTCATTTACTGACAAAATATCCCTTCAAATTGAAGCAATAGAACTAACTAGATATGTGCAAGTGCAACATGATTTCATTGAGTAAACTAATGTGTTATCTTTTCCTATTCCATCAAAATGAGCACTAGCATATGCTTGATTGTAAATTTGTCTAACCAAAATCATATATCCTTACAAACTTTTTATCCATAATAATTGTGAATTGATTTGAGTTTAATATCTAAAAAAATAGTTTTCCATATATTGTCAAAAAGATATTAATGAAATTCACGTCAAACTCCTACAAATTGTTTTTTAGATTCTTATACACCATAACATTATTATGCAAAAGTAGAACACATCATGGTCATGGTCATGGTCATGGAAAGCTAGAGCATAATAGCAAAATAACAAAATAGCATTCAATCCACAAATAAGAAAGACATCAATTTATCATTTGGTTGATGAAGCAAAATAGCAAAAATCTCACACATAACTATTCAGCAAATTCAATCCATAAAACAAAAGGATCCCACCAAAATATCCACAAAAAAAGAGAATTCAAACTACAAAACACAAGAGATAATCAAAATAATGTAAGCAATTTCACATACATATCCTGATTGAACAATATCAGCAACATAAGTCACCTCTTGAAAGCAGTAATAGAAGTGAAGGAGCAGTTGAGCATCAAAGGAGAAGAGAGTCGAGCTTCAAAAGAGGTAGGCCAAATCAAAAGAAGAAAAGAAATCGATGAAACTAAGCGGCGAAAGTGAAAGAAGAAATGTAATCGAACACAACAATAGAAGTGAAAGAGCAGAGGCTGAGCATCAAAGGAAGAAAGCTAAAGTCGAGCAGAAAAGGAAGAAATAGAAGAAAGCCAACACCAACGTCAAATCAAAGAAAGAAATTGACGAAATTCAATGCCAAATCGATCTATTTTGCAGAGAAGATAAGAGGGGAAATTCCCAAATTGAAAAAGGAATACCCTAATTCAATTACTCAAATCTATTTCTTTCTGGTATATGTTTTTCTTTTTATCAAAATGCACCATTTTGATGCAAAACCAAACGTTTTTTATTCAAAATATTGGGTTTTAAGAGTTCAAATGAACTCGGTAAAATCATGAATAAACTTGTGGTTTTACCGAGTTTGCCATGCCAACTCCCTAAGTTTACCAAAAGCCCAATTTTAGGTACATTTTGAATCGTTTGCATGATTTTAACTCATAAAATCATACGAGTTAAAACCTTTTTTAACAACATTGGTCCCATTATATCCTATTTGTGCCATTATATTATTATTCTTGTTGATTGATTTTGGATTATAATATATTCCAAAAACTGAGGCTCCATCACAATCCCACCTCGTAAAAATTCAAGAGATATTTCTTCTTGCAATATGTTTGAACTAATTAGGCTGCTATTGGTGTTCCTGCTTTTGAACTGTTGCAGGAAACACACATACTACTGCAAATGGTATTATGCTTTGTTACGAGACACATGCACTTCAGTCCTAACAGAAGTTTTTTCTTTTTGTTGGGGAGTGGGAGATGGAGTTGCAGGGGCATCACGTCGCATTAACGGCTTCCATCCGTGGACCTTTTTTGGTTATTCTGGACAAGATTGTGAACTTGAGACATGTTCTATTTTGTACGACACTGGAACGCGTTTATCTTGCACTAACTATACCACCTTTATTTATTTTCCAGTCACTTTAAGTATCAAAATATCTGTCAAGCACCATTGCAATACGAAGAGAGTTTCTTCCGAGAAACTGCATTTTCATTAACTATGGGATACTATCCAGCATAAGATGTTTCTCGGCATGTATCTCAATGACAATAAACAGTCCAGTGCTAGACAGAAGCGTAGGTCTATTCATGACAGGGTCAGGCTACCAGTCTCCTACCAAGACCTACTTGGGAAACAGGACATACTTGGACTTCACTCGCAGACACCTTGTTTGGTGGAATCATTACTGCATACCAGTTTGGAGCGGTAGTGCAAGATATATTTGGACTGCATTTTGCAAAGGAATATAGTCGGAAACAACTCAATTTCAAGGTTTGCTTCCTTTTAAAAGAGTTATACTAATGTGTAAAACAAATAGAAAATGTGAATTTAAAGGCTTGGAACCGCATTTTGTTTGTTCTAAAATGTCAGCGGCCTTGCAGCATTGCCACAGCAGTTCATTGCCTTTATGCGGGCAACGACGTGTTGGGTTAATTATTTATGGTGCAGTTCCATGCTTGGCATGCTTTGCTTCAAAGCATTCTGGTGAAATTAGTATAGAAATGTAGGATGGTTTCTGGGATTATTTCACCTTAAATCTTTAATATATTCAGTTTCGATGTTAATGGAGCCAGCTCAAATTATGGATTTCTCCTCCTCCCACAATTTTCTCAGTGATGCCATTTTTCAAACGTTCAATCCTGAATCAATTGGTTACATTGCTGGTGGGTTGGAAGTGAAGGTAACTGTACGTGAATTCCTTGGATTGTATTGGAAGAATTTATGGTCTGTCAATCCTAAATAGCTAACAACGATTGAATCTTAACACACACCAAATCGAAAGAAGTCAGTGCACGGTAAGTACGGATATCAAAGTGGCTAACAGATGGTTTTCATAGGCTGCATCCTGTTGTTGCCGCGTATGCAGGAAGAGGCAAACTGCAGCAAAATCTTCTACCTGGGGCAAAAAAAAAAAAACTAATTCAATACAGCTGCAAGCCTCCATCACAGCCTTTGCTGCTGCCTGTTCACCATCCCTTGTCCACACCATGAATGTTGGTTGTTACTAAGCACAGTACATCTCCAAGTACTTAGTGATAAGCAATACAAAACCAGTCATTGGCATCTAATATTTTTAAAAGAGGCTGCAATGGAGCAAGCTTGTCATTTGCGCTGAGGCTCACTTTCATTATAAGAACAAAAATATACCAATTCCATTGCATTCCTTAACTGAACTTGTTACGCCCTCATCACTTCTTCGTGTCCAAATTTCAATGCAACAAGTTGACCACTAATATCATAACCTTTTCGGCTTCACTGACATATCGAATCCATCAATGCAACATAGGTAGTAAGGCAGCAAGAAGGAACTTCAATTGCAGAAAAGGATTGTACAGCCTTCTTATGTAATTAGTTCATCCGTCATGCCACACTCAAATATCCAGCCATAAATTTTCTTGGCAACCCTCAGCCACTGCCAGCTTCCCATGAATTCTACAAGCACCCAACAAAGCTGCCCACAATGCCTCATCAGGCATTATCTCCATCTTCATCACAAACTCCTCAGCCTCCTCCACCCTTCCTGCCCTTCCCAACATATCCACCATACAAGTATAATGTTCCAACACAGGCTTCACCCAACTTCTCCTTCATCTTCCCAAAATACTCCTTCCCCTTCTCCACCATCCCTCTATGACTACAAGCACTCAAGACCGCAGTGAGACACACAGCGTCCGCCCTCATTCCCTCTTCCACCATTCTCTGGAACAACACCAATACTTCAACAACATCCCCATGCATCCCATACCCCGTCATCATAGTTGCCCATGAAACCTCATTCCTAACATACATTCCATCAAACACCTTCCGCGCTGTCCCTAAATCCCCGCACTTTGCATACATATTAACCAAAGCATTCCAGTTCGCCAAGTCTAAAACGAACCCATTTGTCAAAGCTCTTGCATGGACCTGCCGCCCGAGCCTAAAGGCAGATAACCCAGCACAAGATTTGACGACGCTAGGCAAGGTGTGGCAATCAATGGGCTTAAAGGCTGAGAGAGGAGTAAGATCTGATGAGAGAGTTGAAAAGGAAAGTGGGTTGGTGTTTGCTCAAGGAAAAGAGAAGCGTGGCATGGCGCATTTGGGCTCAGGATGCATAGGCGTTTACGATTTTGGAGTGGATGAAGTAGTGGTCGTGAATGCTGTCTAGTTCTTGGCAGAAGTGCAGGCGTCGAGGAGGGAGGCATAGAAAGCATGAATCTTTCCTGCTCAGTCGACCAATATGAACAGAGACATAGAGGGTGACTCCATAACCGGAGCGGCACTGACTAGGTCGGCCAGTTCTTGGCCGGCAATTCATATGTTTGGAAAATTTTTAAAAAAGATCAAAATCAGAAAATATCATTAGAAAAACGGAAAATATTCGTAATATTGAAAAAAATAATTTAGAATTGATCCCTGCCCATGAAAATATTCATGATCGCTCTATTTTGAAACAAATTGTGTAAAAAAAAATTTATTAGTGAGAGAATTTTATTTAACAATAAAATTTTATTATTTGAAATAAATTTTAAATTATTTATATTATTTAAAAATAATTTTATAATAAATTTAAATTATTTTATTTTTATATATTTTATTTATTTAAAATAAATATAATTTTGATTGAAGTTATAAGATTAATAAAGTAATTTTATCTAATTTTTTTAATTAAAATAAATTCTCTTAAAATTTTTATGTGTTTTTACCTAATTTAATTTTTTCATCAAATCATTTATTTTTTGAAGTGGTAAAATTAAATTCTTTTTAAATATAAAATTTTCAATTAAAATGAAATTATTTTCTATCAAATTTTTTTAAATTCCAAGTTTTCAAATAGAACTATAAGTATAAAATAATTTTGAAAATAGTTTTGTACTGAGCATTTTTAAAAATTTTATGTTTTATTAATTTAAATTGAGTTAAATGTATATTATTTTAAATAAAATTAGAGTTACCATGATAAGCGAGTCAATGAATTTAATCAAATTAATATGAAATTTGTTTTTAAAATTTTTAAAATTAATAATTAAATTATTTTTAAATTTGATACCAAAGGAAATAGCTACGAGTTGGATCAAAATATGCCACAAAAATAAAAAATTATTAAAAGTTATCAATTCTTTGTTTCTGTGATAATTCTGCAACTACATTGTTTGTGTAACATTTTTCTTTTACTTACATTCATTTTTTTAAAAAAAAATAGATTATATGGAAAAAAAAATCTACAAACACCAATTTCCAGCTAAAGAGACAAAATAATAATAATAATAAATCTGAAAGAGAGAGAGAGAGAGAGAGAGAGATATATATATATATATTAAATCAGTGAGATACAGTCACTCATACAACATATCTACTTTCTCTTATTAAATTTTTTTTTTTTCTTTTTTCAGACATCGAGCTAACCTTGATTTATATTATGACTAAGCACGAGACATAGACTTTTTTGAACCAAACCACATCTTTAAATCAGATAAATATTAAAATTAAAAATCTTCGCATTAAAAAATGAATTTTGAACTATATTATTTTCATCATAAAAAATATAGAATAGTTTTGAATGTTAAAATAGTTTCATTCCTAAACTAAACCGATCCAAAATTGGAATATCTATTTCAAATTAATATTATAGTTAAAACGCAAGAATAAAGAGTTTTCAAATTAAATTATATCGTCATACTAGATTGGCATTGAAATTAAAAGTCTTCAATTTAAAAGCGAATTCTTAAACTAAATTACACAAGCAATGACAAAATTAGAAATTATTATCAAAAGGGCTCACTTACTTAAAACTGCTAGTGACAAGCAATAGCGAGATAGGTAGAGGAGGAGGAAGAGATAGGTGAGGAAAAAGAGAAAATTCTGTTTTTTTAAAAAAGAAAATTTTGGAAGGGAGGGGCAGAGGGGGTGGTATTCTGTTGTATGAGGGAGGGATATTGTTTTAACTTTTTTTTTTTTTAGTCAATCAAAATGGCTTCATTTCACCAAATGGAATGCATTATTTTGATTGTATTAAAAAACAGTAATAAACTTTAAGATGGTTTCTTCTTCATCAACCCATTCCCTGGCTTTTCTGTTCTCCATCGCCAACTAGGTTAGCAGGGGGATAAGGGACTCCTCCTCCACGTCCCTATCGCTGGTCAAGGGAATTTCAACCCATGCCAGCTCTTGGTTTCACTACTGTATATAAAGTTCGGTTAAAATTAAGCACTCAAATAAAATATATTCTAAAATTAAGCGACTTAATGCAATCTACCTTTGTTTTATATATATAAGAAGGAATTTGAAAAGAATAATTTTGAGGATGACAAATGCGAGTTTGCTTAGAAGGACCATAGAATTCATACCTAGATATGCTAGATTGTGTTATTAGCTAGAAACTCATAAATAGCAATTGGCAATGGCAGACAACAATATTTTGTAGATGAAGATATCCGTCGTCTGTTCTCTCATTAACCAGTGACAGATATGGCCGGCGCTTGTTTCTACTTAATATCCTACGAAGATCCTTCATTCCAAGGGTTGGCTACTCTATATATTGACAACATCTATTATTGTACTATGGCGCTTTTTCTAGCATCTTCACGCTAGCTTTTTATTACATATCCTTATCACACATATTCCTAATGATTTCCACTTGGAAACTGAGTTATTGGCTTCCTCATTGACATGAAACCAATACCAGGATTGTGATACTAATTTGAAATTTTGGGGTTTTGCTAGTAGCAAACACTAAACCAGTTTAAATAACAGATGTGCTAGTTTTTTACTTGATCTAAGAATTTAATCTGAATCAGCATTGAAAAATTCAATTAAATTCAATTCAAAAGAGAAAGAATTTTGAATTCAACTTAAAACCCATGTGACTTGACTCAGGAGTTTATTTGAACTAATCCGATTTCAATTCTATGTATGGATCAATTTGATTTAAATTATTAAAATATTTTAAAAATATATTTTTTATTTTAAAATTAAAATTATGCCTGATCTGATTTAAAATTTAAAATAATATGAAATTACTCAAAAAAAAAATTCTACATATTAACCTAATGATTCGATTTGTCTCGCTCAAAATTCAAAATTACTTGACCCACTCTATCTAAACAAATGTAATCTACAATTGACTAGATAAGATTTTGATCAGCCTAATGTAATCCGACGCAACTCATTTCGCCTCTACAAATGATAAACAATCTTTTATTTCAAAATTTGAAAAAAAATTATTAATGTGAAAATATATATATATATATATATATATATATATATATATATATATATATATATATATATATATATTGTGTGTGTGTGTTTGTGTAAACTCATCTGTACAGTACTGAAGTGATTAAGAGCAGAGTTTTCCTTTATGTTACACTCATAAACATTACTCAATTTAAAATTATTGTCTTCTTGAGAAACTCCGCATAAAATGATACTATTAAATGATGTAAAAGAGAAAGTTTTTTTTTTTTTATCAAGAAAGAAGAAAAGTAATTACTTGAACTATTATTTTTACATCCAAATAATCACCTTTATGATTATATTAATGAACCATAAAGCACCTAATACAATTTGGCTAGCAAGAAATCATACCTATCCAGCTAATGATCATTAATTAACACATTTAATTACCCTTGTGTCATATGCATACCTATGAAAATCCAAAAGTTATTATATTTTAAGGCAACCATATGAAACACCAATTAGTAGAGGTGACAGCTCGGCTTGGATTGGAGAGGAGTTCATTTTCATTTATATTAAATTATTCTTAAATTATTTTTTAGATAAGTTAGATTTGATCATGATGTTAAATGTAAAATTTAGATGGTTTTCGAATTTTAGGTACATTCAAATCACTAATAATTTTAATTTTTAAATAAAAAATATTACTTTAATTTTATATTTTAAATAATTTAAATCAATCAAATCATTAATTTAGGCAAATTAAATTTGGTTAGCTTCAGGCTGAGTCATTTCAAATCTACTTTAATTTTAGATTTAATCAATTTTTTTCAAAGTATCTAAATCGAATTTTTAAATAAGATAAAATATTATTACCTCCATCAACTACCTAGTCTATAACTGTGATCTTGTTAAATTCAATCTGTGATATAAAAAATTTATAAAATTTTTAATTAAAAAATTTAAACTCTATTTTTATACTATATCATATTTAGTATATGAGAATATGAAAACAAATAGTTCTTAAATTAATCTAATTTAAGTTGATTTTTTGAATTTTATCATTTTTACTGTTAATTCATGTTATTTGCCATCATCAACTTGCAACCATTTAGCCATCAAAAGAAGAGATCCAACCAGTAAGTTACAATCAAACATTAATCATTTAGATAGACAATAATTCATCTCAGAAACATGCAATTTAAAAAGAAGTCAGAAATACAAACTTTAAAAATGCTTCCTTTCTATTGTGATGCCAAAAAAGGAAAAAAAAAAAAAAAACTCATTTTCACAAAGAAGAAACCAAATAGAAGCCAACTTGATAAAACTCACATCGCACTCCATGGTCAAAACTCATGGTAAAACTGATAAATATATTATTACTATATTAATATCATTTAATATATTACATCAATTTAGTTGTTATAAGATAAAATAATAATTTAAAATTTTATAAGAGAGATTTGAATTTATTTGAGTTGGAATAATCTATTTTTAATTTAAAACTGATGATCAAATTGAATTAAATTAATATAAATTGAATCAATTAGAATTAAATAACTGAACTAAACTAAATTAATTTTTTCAATTCAATTCAATCGAATCTTTCTTTTTTAGTTTGATCTTGGTCTTAAATTTTTAAAATCCAATAATTCAGTAGAGTCTTGATATTTTGCAAACACCAAATTGGACCAAAACAGGCTCAGTCCTAATCTCTTCAATGACACTATTTTCCTCTCTAAAACCATGACCCTCATCGAAGTCTTTGTTTCTTCCCAACTTGGGATTACCATTATCATCTTCTTTTAGTCAAGATAACAATGGTGAAAAAGACAATATTGATGTGAAAGAAAATGTGTCATTTAACTGGGAAAAAAGAAATTCATGTGATAATTATGTGTGTGAGTGAATTCTGGTGATGCCCATAATTATGCGTGTGGAAAGGCTATAGGTAAAGATGAGTATGTTTACTTGACATATGGTGATACATATGGGAAGAGATGAGGGAGATAGAGAGAGTTAAAGAGGAGAGATCAAATTAATTAGATAAATTTAATAATTTTGAGTTATTTGGTTTGAGTTATGAATTTAAAAATAAAGGATGAAGAAAGGAAAGAATGAAGAAGGGAGAAAATATTGGCTTAGAATTAAGAGTATTTTAATAATAAAAAAATTACGGATTTTTTTTAAAAAACTTTTACCAAATAGAGAAATATGAAAAAAAATAGATAAAATGACGAATCATTCAACAAAATAAAATATTGAAGATGACATGATAAGGTTTTAAAAATTGAGAGATTGACTTATTAATTATATAATACTTTAAAGACTAAATAATAAATTTTTATTGTAAAAAAAAGGCTAGTTATACTATATTTGTACCTAAAAAGATTTTTTTTTTTTCTTCTTCTTTTTTCTTTAAGGGCCACTATCAACCACTTTCTTAAATTAGAAGTAATCTTATTTTATTTTTCTTTATTATTTTATTTTATCTTTATTTTAATTATATTCATATTAGTTTTGTCAACTTGCCGGTTTACTCCAAAAAAGTTGCTATCAGAAAATGACTTGTGTGAAACCCAACGGTGCAGAATCTCTCCTAGTGTCAAATCTTTATGACCTATGTGATATAAACATCTAACCACAAAACATGTACTATTGATATTAATTCTCTCCCTTTGATCGATACATTTTGTTGCCGTTCATCTTTGTTAGTTGAAGAGTATTAGATATCTTTTCCACGATATATTCTCTTAACTTTTTTTTTTTTTATTATAGTCACATATAATATGATTTAAAATATAATGAATAAAATAAAATTTAAATATTTAGCAAAATTTTTTTACGATTAAAAAATATAATAATAATATTATTTAAATCATGTCATATGTCACTATAATAAAAAATATATAATATAAAGAAGAAATTTATTGTTAATCTTGTAAAGAAACCATTGTCATTAGATTCTCATACACCTATGTAATTAAAGACCAAATGACACTTAGTAAAGTAGTAATTGTATAACTTACCTATATAATTAAAGACCAAATGACGCTTAGTAAAGCATTAATTGTATAACTTATGTATCATAATTGCTTTGAGCTTGAAATCATTGGTTGGATGAACAAAAGAAGATACCCACTTCCTCTCATACTTTGTTCTTGTGGTACCACACATGATTTTCCCTTTTTTCCATACATGTGGAAAGAGAGAATATATATATATATATATATAATTTGATTTTTTATTTTTATTGCTAAAATTTAAAATTAATTAAAATTATTATTAAACATATATTTTTAAAATTTTGAGAATAAAAATATATTATAAATTCTGAAAATCATGAAAAATAATTATTTATTTTTGTAATTCATTTTTTAAAAAAATATTTTTAATTGAAAAAAAAAAAGAAAAAACTTAATACAGAATTTATACCAAACGATCTCTTACTAGTTCCGTAATCCAGTCAACGTACCAGACGATATATTTAAATCTAAAATTCCTTTGTCATAAATTTTCAATATTAAAAGCAAATATTCTCTTGTTTTCTGTTGTGTAGCTATGCAACTTTGATAAATTAAGGACCTCACATGGTTAGACATGCACTTTAACACGTACCCCCCAAATATATAAATAAATTTATTTTTTAAAAACTTATATCATTAAGTTTGAAAATAATTTATTAACTTCAAAAAAATTTATAACTTTTCAAACATTTTCTAATATTATGAAAAATAAAAAGTTATTAATTATGTGAAAAATAATATATATTTTCTAGCTCTTTTCATTGATATTTTTTAAAAAGTAATTAAATATTAAATAAATACTCAATACTTAAAATATTTTATTTAATTAATATAATTCTATAATACTCAATACTTAAAATATTTTATTTAATTAATATAATTCTATCACATAATTTAAAACAATTGAAAAACAAGTAATAAAATAAACATATTAATTTTTATTGTCATTATATCCGAATCGTTCCCAACTATGTTCGACCAAGTCCGATCGCAATTTAGAAACAAATTTTTTAAAAAAATTGAAAGAAACCAAATATTTATAAACAATTTGAAAAAAAATAAACAAAAGTTACCGTTGCAACGATAACTTCTGTTTTGTTTGGTCAGGTTCTAAAAACCTGTTTTTTAATTAACAAATTTTTAATATTAAAAAATACCTAAAGGTCGCCAAATTGACAGTCTTTGATGAGCATTCTGCGTGTAACAAATGTTAATGTGTGATTCAATCCATTACACTTAGTAATGGGTGAGAATGTAATGATGAGGTTTAATGAAGGATATTATACCCTTCATTAAACCTCATTGTAGATGCTTTTAATGAAAAAAAGAAAAATATATATAAAAAAATATCTTGTGGTTTGAAATTTTTGCACTTAGGGGGTTGTGAAATTTTTTTGATAGAGAGGTATGTTATGATTAATATTGTTAGCAAGATTTGCCAAATATGTAAATTTCGTCCATTTTTTATGATGTATCGCCAAAAAATCAAATTTTTTTATAATATTTTAATCTGATATGTCAAAACTTTACACATAAGATGCTTTTTCAAAATTAAATAAAAATTCTTAAATTTTTTAATTTAGAATTAATAATATTTTAAAAAATTAAAAAAGTAAAACATATTTTAGTTAAAAAAACATTTTTCCAAAAAAGTAAAATATGTATTAATTCTATTCATGTTTACAGATATTTTTTTGGTACTGTTTTGCAAATATGAAATCTACATAAATTTTAATTTTGAATTTGGATGAATTTAGAAAACAACTTTTGTCCAAACATGAAATCTCCAAATATATAGAAAAATATTAAAATAATATGCATAAATATAATTACAAACATGAAATCTACAAACATATTACATTTTATTTGAAACTCCTTTTGATTTTAGTTCAACAGACATGAAATTTGTAGAAATTTTAAATATGAAATTTGCAAACATGGTCATTCATATCTAAATGGAAAAAATAATATTTGAACAACATTCTTTAATAATTAATAGCATTAAAAAAATAAATGTTAAAATTCAACAAATATGAAATCTGCAAAATCAAAATCTCCAATAAAAAATTCCACATAATTAACCAAAAATCAAATGATCAAAATCAAAATCTCACTTTGGTTTTGAGGCTATGACCTTTGATTTCATAAGAGCTAGGTTGGGATTAACTTTTTCATGTCCCTCCTTCGAAGGATGTGTGTTGAATGGTGGAGTGGTTGTAATCGATGAGGTTGAGAAAGTCTCATCATCACTTGCATAGGGTGAATCCTTCATCGGGCTCCATCTCAATTCGTGGAGGAAGCACAAGACTATCAAAGGCAAAAACATCATCTCCAACTATATTATAACCATTGCCATTACCATTCTCAATATGGATATGGCTGAATGGGTTGTGAGAGTAGCTAAAGTTGGGATCTAGATTCATGGAGGGAGATCCCAACCCAAACACATCAAAGGATGAGACAAAGACATAATCAACGATAACATCTTTGCCAGGGAAGTCGATGGTAGTGTGGTGATGGTGAAATTAAAGTAGGTGTCATTGTCATCTTTGTAGAAGGATGTGGTGTGGTCGAAAGCACAAATCTCATCATCGTCGAGGTTGAAGGAATCAAAAGTAGCCATGATTTATTGTTTCTTAGTAAGATCTTTATTTTCTCAGACCTTAAAAAAAGGAAGAAGCGAAGAAGTTAAATGAAATAAAGAAGTGTAAAAATAGTAAGATCAGAGCAAGAAATCCTATACCACAACATAAGCTGGTGCCATCTTTCAATCTTTAGATCGAATCTGAGTGGGAAAGAGCAAGATTGGATTTGAATAAAGAAGAAGATGAATTTGGATGAAACTCCTTTTGATTTTTTAATTTCTTATCAAAATATTATTATTTATTAATTCTAAATTAAAAGATTTAAGAATTTGTGTTTAATTTAAAAAAATGCATATGATGTTTAAAGTTTTGGCACATTTGATTAAAAAATTATAAAAAAAATTTATTTATCGACAACACATCATCAAAAATAGACGAAATTTGCATATTTGGTAAATGTTGTTGATAGTGTCAATCACAAGGTATCTCTCTGTCAAAAAAAAATTTACAGCCCTAAATGCAAAAAGTTCAAACCACAGGGGTACTTTTTTTGTACTTTTCTCATGAAAAAATAGCTAGTGCTTATGTACTACAAGTTCATATGAATGCGGAAAAAAAGAAAAGAAACTTGTAATTGAATAACTTTATAAAATCTCATCACTTGTGGGTTTAATTTCTAATTATCATAATGATATTCTTGTTATCATTGTTGAACATCTTCTCTTGCTAATGCTACAATTATATGTTTAGGTGGCTAATTGCTTCAAGACCTGGTGAGCATTAAAGTAATCATGCTATCTAACTTTAAACTCTAATTATTATTTAGTTTTTTCTTAAAAAAAATAAAATTAATTTGAGTTGAAGTTGATACTGCTCTCGTAAGAGTGGGTTAGGTCTAGTTACAGGCAGGGCTTGGTTCATAGGCCTTAGCCGCACAATGAATCGTATGCCCAACTCAATCTAAGGTGGGCTCTCAATGTACAGATCAACATGGGCTCGACCTATATGCTGCTTTTTAGCCCATGCATCATTTAATCAAGAAAAAATAACACTCATCAGGAAGTTAACTTTCATTAGAAAAGGACAATCCTTACTAGGAAGAAATCAGAGTCCTCATCCAACACAAACATAAACAACTTTAACAACTATATAAAGGGTCACAATCATGTATTTCATTCAGTCTAGTTATACATACTTTTATTTTATCTCTTAAGTAGAGTCTGGTAACTTAAACATTAGAGTGAAAATTAGACACAAGGCCAAATTCTTATTTCACATTCATAAGTCTTGCAAAGATCGAGTTAGAACCACTTGACACAACCATCTCTAAACTAACAAGACCTATTTAGACTCCCCAACTTGGTAGCTTAGTAATATTAAAAGCATAGTAAGTTAAAAAAAAATATATGAGTTAATCCTTTTGGTTTCATACATCTCATTAGATTGAGAAAGTTTGAAAATTCTCTTTATAATCATGAGGAGATCAATTATGGACTTACACTAATGTTTCAAACACTAAATAATGTAAAATCTTTGATTAAAGCGTATATTAAATCATACTTTGAGAAATATTGGTTAGAAGTAAGCACAATTTGATATTTTATTTTTTAAAAAGTAGGAATCATCTTAGTTTGGATATAGCACCATTTCAACTTAAATCTATATTCTGAATTGATTCAATTCAAGATCTAAGTATAAGTATAAGACAATTTAGATATTCAAGGATTGCCTAAAATCATTATCTTGTTAGTCACTTTGATAAAATTTGTATTTTAAGCAATCAAAATTGAATTTTGTGGTTTCATTCTTGTTATGTTGATAAAAAATAATTAGAGTGCTAATGATATGTGTAAGTGTTTATGTAAGGATCTATCCTTAACCATTTAATTGAAAAACATGTCACATTAAAGACAACTTTGAAGTATTTGAAACCTTTTAAACTAAGTGAAATACACGTGGAACCCTAAAAGGACTTTTGAGACGAAATTAAATACCTTGGGTAAAGTTTGGATTACTTCGAGAATGAATTGAAGAAGTTAAGATCAATCCATACCATGGATATGAAGTGCGATTATGCCAATGGATCCATAAATATGGAAAGAAAGACTATGACCCGTGGAGATGAAGTGCCTTAGGTGTGTTTGAGGTTCAAAGTTTCACAACTATGAGACTTCAAATCACAATCATGGAAATACACTTCCATATTGTAAGATTAAAGCCTAAAAGGCTTGAAGTTACTAGCTACATTTTTTTATTAGTAGAATGAATTCATGTTTATGAACTTGTGATCTATGACCATGGAATTAAAAATATAACATGTGATTCTTAAAGAAAAGGACAAAATAAATATCATCATCTATGTTGTGTGAAACTTCAATTGTATCACATTTTCATGTTTCACTCTATGTTTCTTTCACATCTTCTCACCTACATTTTATAAAATATTGTTTCTTTATAGAGCATTTTTCAATTTTCAGCTTCTTCTTGTTTCCATTTCTATGGTACATAGATCACCGTTAAAAGCACCACACAATTAAATATGATTGTGTGAACAAATTCACACCTAGGGTGCTTAATTTGCTAGAATTATCATCAAATAAGAGATATTCAAGAACTTAATATTTTTGATATGTCAAGTGTTAAGTGAGTGTAGTACAACAATCTTGTTAGAGTGTTAGATTATGTGTATCAAGCTTTTAGGAAGTATACATCCTTGAAGTATATAGTTTAAACACCTTTTATGTGGTATATGTAAGTTAGAAGTAAACATTATAGACTTTTATATTTAATCAACACCTATAAGTTAGAAGTAAACATTCTAGACTTTTATATTTAATCAATACCTATAAGTTGATTGAATATAGAACTCTTAGAAGTTAATATCAAATCACTATAAATTATAAGTGTTTATTTCTATTTTTCCCTTTCATTCTGCAATTGTTTAAAATTCACTCAAGTTAGAACATTTGCTAGAACTAGTTCACCTTCCTTTTAAGCTATTAGGGACAATATAGACTCCAAATTTCAAACTCCATACAAACACTATACTAATTGATAACGAAGTCTTTACTGTTAACTTCACTAAACATTACATTAGTGCATATTATTATAAATACAATAAATATGATAATTTTTTTTATCTAACCTAAACTTGCTCAAAAAATAATTTAAATCCAATCCTAACTTGAATGAAATCTAGTATTTATAAAAAAAAAAAAAAAAAAAAAAATTAGATCAACTCCAAACAACCCTTAACCCAATTCGACCTAATGATATGCTTGACAATAATTTATAAAGATTTGAATAAAAAAGATTCAATTACTAAAAATATTTAAAAATTTTATTTTTTATTTAAAGTTAAATTTATGATTTAGTTAACTCAACAAAAACCAAACCTCAAAAACAATATAAAAATCCTTTATATAAACAAGAATGTAGAACCAAACTATAACTATGTTAAAAAGTGATTAAATAAGAGTACAGAGTCTACTGGTTCAGACCAAAAGCATGATTGTGGCATTTTAATTAGGATGAGCAAAATTCAATTTAAACTGAAAAATTGATCGAGCCAAATTGATTCAATTTTTTAGTTTGATTTTCATAATGGCTTAATTTAGTTTGATTTCTTTTAAAAAATCTTGATTAGTTTAGTTCAATTTTTTATAAAAAAAATGTCTATTTAATCGAATTGAATTAATTTTAAATCTAATTAAATTTTAATTTAAACCTATATTAAATTAAACAAAAATGGTTGAAACCTATTTAAATTCATCATTTATAAAAAAATATATAAACATCTATTAAAAACTTATTATTTATATTAAAATATATTATAAAATTATTATTTGTATTGAAAATAATTAAAATTTTATTTTTTTAACAAAAATAGATTTAAGCTTAATCAAACTATAACCAAACTGAACCTTCAATTCAATTTGATTCTTATACTTAATTTGATTTGATTCAATTTGAATTTTTTTAAGTTCAAATTTCTTTCAATTTGGTTTGAATCGATTGTACATCCCCTAATTTTGACAATAATCATGGTAAAGCAAGCAGATCAAGCCTGTGGAGAAAGAACATGCCCATGAAAAATAGTTGTTAATGTGACATGACCATGATAAATATTATACAATTATCAAATTAGCCCAATGGCTAGTTTAATAGTTTTTTAGAAAAAGCCAAAATAATGCATGATAACTAGTTTTTGGGGTTTAGCCTAAAGGATTCATATGGAACCTTTAGAAGGTGACCTAGACCTTTAAAAAATATATGAGTAAAATATAAAGGCCTTATACCTTAATTTGTGTATTTTTGGTAGCATCAGCTTATTAGCCAACGTCTTGTAAAAATAATAGTTAGGTTTTTCTTGTGCATATTTATTGCCTCTTTAAAATACTTGAATACTTACTAAGATTAATTTCTTGTAAGGGTAATAAAATTGGTGATTAATCACAAAATCATCCTCTTTTGAGCCTTGTCAAAAAGAAAGTATATAGGTTGTTCTTGAGCATATGAAAAGGAAAGTTATAGTAAAAGGCTTAAGTGGATACTTAGGGAGATATTATAGATGATTATTTCCAAACTTTTATAAATTTTGTGTGTTCTTTTCGCTCTTTCCTATACTACTAATTTTACTTGATAGAGAATGAATTTGAGAATGCAATTATTTGTTATAATTTGAAGCCAAAGCATCAAAAAGGTTTTAAGTTTTGAAGAACTCAATTAATCCCCTTTTAAGCTATCATCCTAACAACTGGGATAAATAATAAGGTCTGTTATGACTTATCTTTCCCTTGAGAATCTCTTAGATTATTTTTTGACCAAAAAGCAACTTTCATTGCTGGGAATGAGGTACATCAGCTGAAAAAATGGTAAAAATTTATGCCAGAGGGTTGGATATCCAATAATTAAAAAATGGAACCTGAGAGCTTTTTGTTTGCTATTCAATTTGTATAATTATTTGTCATTCTACTAATGTGTATAATATAAAATTATCATAAGAGGATAGAAGGAGCCTAATATCAGTGATAATGGCTTGACTGGTCCACAGACTAGGATAGGTAGCATTAGTTGTTACTTAATTATAATCCAAAAGTCATATTCAAAAATGGTATTCCTCAACCTTTATTGATAAATAATTTGTATAGCCCATCTAAATGCTTCAGCTTTCGCAATAAGAAGGTTCCAACAAGGGATGCACTTGGTCTAAATTTAAAACAGTTCTCCTTTATGATTGTGACTGACCACTGACAAACCTGCAATTTGGTTCTAGTACAAATAAGAAGTATAATAATTGACCATGATAAACCTTTTGGTGGAGGAGACGGATATGACAAAATGAGATTGTTGACTTATCGATTTAAAGAGAGAAGATTAACACAATGGTTGCATCTCTAAAAAGTTATATGAGAAGAAGGATGCCTTGCTAATGATTGTGATCGAATTTGAAGGAACATTATTAAATATAAAATTATTTCTAGCTTTTTATATGTGCCAACAAATGAAGGCACACAAACTAAGCTTATATTCTTCCCTAATATGTTTAAAGAAGACATAAATACTCTCCCATTAGTTAGTGAAAGAAATGAACCCTATCAACTTAGGGGTCCAGACTACCAAACTAAACCACTACAACTAGAGGACAAAGAAAAAACAGATGTTCTAGGGACTCCTCAGCTTCATTACATAGACAACATATAATAGAGTCATGATAATATCTATTATGTAAATTAACTTTTATCGAAAGACAGTTTAAGTGCTTTCCAAATAAAGTTTCTCACCTTGGGGAAAATTTTAAGATGCCAAAGCTTCCATTAAAAGATTATAGATTTTTGAGTTAATGAAGAGTTAGCCCCATTCTATAGCAATTCATCCTTTTTCTCCTTAATGATGTTGTAGCATGATCTAGCTGAGAAGGATCCATTTTTACTATAGTTCCAAATTAAGAAGTTAGGTTAATTGGGAGGTTCAATTCGTTACTTTAAGATAGGTGGGGTTTCTGTTGTTGAAAAATAGAAATCTAACAAATTCAAGTCCCATGCCCTAGAGCCATAGCTAATAAGATATGAAAGGAGTTCAGTTAGTTACTTTAAGATAACTTGGTTTTTCGCCATTGAAAAATAAGAAGCTAACAAATTCAAGTCTCATGCTCTAGAGCCATAACTAATTAGATATGAAATTAAGACAATAGGGCAATGGTCAGGTTCTGGCTTTGAACTTTAAAATTTCCAATAGATAAAATCCAAGGATCATGTCAGGAATTAATATCCATCCCATTATTAACATTCCATCGAAGGCCTATAGAAAGGGCTTTCTAATCTTGGAGAAGGTTATTTTATGCCTAAGATGGTTGATGTCTTGGGGATTCATTGAGAAAAGAATCATTTGGAAAGTAAAAACCTTTCATTTTCTTTTCCCAAAGTGATATTGGATTTTATAACAATCTTTAAGCTTGCTTTGACAACATTACTAGCTTAAAATGCTTAAATTTTTTAATTCCAAAACTCCTTTCTCCCAATAGACTTTGGTTTGCATAATATTGCTCAATACTCTTCCAATGAATCTTCTTTTCATCTTCATCTGAGTTCCATTAGAACTTAGTTGCATTTTGATCCATACTTGAAATCACATTCTTTGGTAGTTTAAAAATAAACATAACATAAGAAGGGATAACATGTAAGACATCTTTTAATAAAATTTCCCTCCTAGTTAGAGATAATCATAACCCTTCCCATTATGAATTTTTTGTTGTGCTCTATCATATAAAAAGGCTAGGGCCTCAGATTTAGATCTCCCCCAAAATAATAGAAGACCAAGTATTTAGATAAAGATTCTAAATTTGAGATTTATAAAATCTGACAAAGATCACTGTTAACATTTTACTAAATGTGATATCAAATTTTAAGAAATTCACCATTTGTCTTGATATGTTGTTATAATCAGTAAGAAGTTTTTTTAAGTGATTACTTCCCCACTAAATGCTTTTCAAAATGTAAGAATATTATCCACAAATAGAAGATGAGAAATCGAAGGGCAAATTCTTTCGATTTTAAAGCCTTTAAGCTGACCTTGCAGAACTGTTGTTTAAAAATTTCTAGGTAACACCTTTAAGATAAAAGAGAAACAGGTAGGTTGATAAGGGGTCTCCTTGGCTAATCTCTCTTGAAGGATATAAAGTATCAACATCATTAACAATAATTGCACATGAGATAGTGTAAATGCATTGAGAAATAAAAGTTATCCATAAATCAAAAAACCTAAGAGAAAATGCCAGTTGACCCTATCATACGTTTTATGCATATCAAGTTAATAGCCATAGAGGCTTTCTTGCCTTTTGACTAGTGATGTAATGCATGAAAGGCTTCATGGGCAATGTATATATTGTCTTGTATGCATCTATTAGGCATAAATACAGACTGAAATGGGTAAATAATTTCCTCTAACTAGGGACATAGTCTAGTTGTCAGAGTTTTAGATATTATTTTATACATAAAATTGCAGAGTTATGGGATGATATTCAGAAAAGCTTTATCGATAAGACTTCTTATGAATCATAGTCATATGAGTAAGATTTATACCTTATGGAAGCTACCTTATAAAGAAATAATCTTGCACCATTGTTATGATATCATCTTTTATTAGGGTCAACTATTTCTAATAAAATAGCCTAAGGAATCCATCTGAACTTCGTGCTTTGTATGCCCCTAATTTGAATATTGCATCCATTACTTCTTCTTATTTCACCGAAGCACTTAGAGCTTCATTGATAGTTAGAGATATAAGTTGGGAAATGTTCTGAAAGACTTGCTTTGAAATTATTTCTCCATCAATAGTAGGCAAGTTCTGGAAGAAGTCTTTAGTTGTTTTCTTGACATGATCATCCCCCTTAATCCAGATACCCCCTTGACTTTTTTGTCCTAGTAATTTGATGGCATTACAATTACTATTAAAGTTAGCTTACTTGGATTTGATAATGGATTAAAGGTAGAACCTATTATATTTGCTAGGTTAGTATGAGTCAACCTAGGGGGTGGTCCTCATAGCCACACTTTCTATTTTTAAATTTCATCAACTACCCATTCACTCTAGTGTCTCCCACACCTCCATTGTAATTAAATGGAATCCATGTTGAAGTTATTTATAGCTATATAAATTACCACCTCATATTGTGATATCAAATCAAAACTTAATTATTGTTATATTTACGATCTTAAAATATAAATTTTTCTTTTATTGGGAAATTATTATTATTAATATTATTAATTAATAGTTCTCGTGTTGTACTGCTTATAATTTTAATTATAATATAATATTATTATTACCCTAAACAATGAATATATTGAATATTCATTTATTGTTTGAACAAAAATAAATAAACTAATAATCTATATATGTAATCTTGAATAATACATTTAATTCAACAAGTAAATAATTATTGATTGTACTATAAAAGAAAATATTAGCCATTTTTCTAATTTTCTCTTTTTGTTTGATTTTTTTCTAAATCTAAGTTTTCTTCTTCTTCACGTAGAAAATGAATAAATAAATCAATCAAATTCCAGGAGGCTTCATTATTTATTATTTTTATGCATTCTCTTTTTTATTTTAAATTTTAAACTTTTTTATTATATAATTCTTAATTAATATTAACCTCTATATTTTAATTTATTTAGATAAATAATATAACATAGAAATCTTATTTCGCATGTAATTAAAGATGATAGATAACAAATTTTATTCTAAATAATTTTACGATAAGAATAATTATTGATTAATACAATTTAATTGGCCAACTTAAGGCCCGGGTGCGGCAGAGCAGCAACGCGGCAGCTATGCATAAGCTAACCGTATGAACTGTAATTTGCCCGAAGCTACAGCAACATTCGCTTTTAAACCAACCAACCAACCATTCATCCATCCATCCCTCGTTAGTCCACCAGAGGATCTTCCAAACTTATTGGAGAATAAAAATCACCCTTTTAATATTCACAAATGGAGAAGGAAAGAGAGAGGACAAAGTGCGCTTTCCATTTCTTTTAATAAAAAAAAGAAATAAACCAATCAATCAATCAATCAAAAACTCTTATAAATTAAAGCTGCCAATAAATAATGTTGCCCCTTCCTTTGAGTTAATTATAGGTTGGTTGCTTTCTTTTGCTTGTGCAATTTATTTGCAGTGATGGGTAAGTCGATCACCCCCAAACCCCACAGCAACTGTCACTCTGGTCTGTTTCTTGGTCTGCTTTCTTTTCTTGTTTTATCATGCCTTCTCTAATTAGGAGACATGGGAAAATTTATTTCTTCTTTCCCATTTTTTTTAATTTTTAACTAATCTTAATAAAAAGGTTGATACTTTTTTATAATTGAGACTTAGATTCTATCTGGGTTTTTATTATTTTGTTCTAATTTTCTCAGAGATGGGCAATGTTAGTGGCAAAAAAGGAGCAGGCACTTCAGGAGAAGGTTATGAGCAGGGGGAGAGTATGAAGTTTGCCTCACATGGTAGGGGTGCATCTGAGGCAGAGCCCATGGCGCTCTCCCCGCCAAATAGTCCTAGGAGATACCTGCAGCCTCCTCCCACTTTCACTCCCCAGGTCTGGTTTTTCTACTGTATTTATATGTACATGTATATATGTACATGAATATGCATCTGAATAGACTCTTGGACATACTTTGTCAATGAAAAAAGACTAGTGTCTTTCGAAAAAAAAAAAAAAACTCGGACATGCTCTAATCAAGTGAATTTTCTTCCTCAACATTTCAACATACAGCTTTTTTTTGTTTTTTTTTGTTCTTTTGTCTTTTCATTAGTTTTTGTGCTTTCATGTTAAATCATTCCACGATCAAGCAGAGTAAATTGTTATCTGTTGATAGTAAAGATTGCCCCCATGTTTCAAATTTATAGTTATGTGTCTTGGATATGTAGTTCTTCTGGTCTTAATTTCTGTGGTGTGCACATGTGAGGTTTTACTTTTTCAAGAGTGAATCTGGTGCAAGGGTTGAACTAAATTTATTTTGGAGATAAAACACATAAAAAGATCGTATACCAAATCCAGGTCTCAAGGTATGATTGAAATCAAAATCAAGGTGCTGTGAAATATATGAAATCCCACAGATGAATGAGAAAGGGAATCGCATTTGATTATGGATAAATGAAAGTTGAGAGTGTCCTTTTGTTTGTCTGTTGAAAGTTTAGTCCTCAGTAGAGCTGAATAGCAGAAGATAGATCTTGCGAGGGACTCCACTGAAAAATTCATGAACTGACTCCAACTAATTTGCGACCAGGGCTTAAAAGAATCGAATTAATTGGTTACTGTTGAATGCATTGCTTACAAGGGGTCTTTGGCATGTGTGATCACACAATATTATGCTCCGGCCTTTTCTTTGTCCTCCCTTCTGAAGATTTGAATTGGCCAAAATTTCTACGTCCAGGTTCCCTTGGTTCCTTTGCCGAGACCTGCCGAAATGATGCATGTCCAGAATTATGCATGGAAGCATAATGCATTCACTGAGAGACTGAATGCTGTGATGATAACATGGAGTTATGATGGCAAGCAAGTAGCTGTCACTGGTTCATGGGATAATTGGGACAGAAGGTACGAATAAATTGTGCTTTCATATAGGTTTGATCTTCAGGTTATGTATATATTTTTTCACTGTAGTATTAAATAGAAATATATGTTCCTTTTTCTCAGAGAAACTTTGCATAGATCTGGTAAAGATTTTGTTATTATGAAGATGCTCCCCTCAGGCGTTTTTCACTACCGCTTCATTGTCGATGAACAATTGAGATATGCTCCAGACTTGCCATGGGAATGTGATGATTCTGGGACCGCATTCAATATTTTGGATGTGCAGGTAATTTTTCATCTTCTTATTAATTTGTTAATCTTTTTTCCCCTAAATGACAGGCTGTTCCTTCTGCTGAATGTTCTGCAAAAAAGCAAGTGAAAAAGGGTTAAGGGGTTCTAGAAAAAAGAAAAAAGATGAGCTAACACTCATTTGCCGCTATTTTGTCTGGCTGTTGCAGTTTTAGTGCAGATTGGAAATGTGCTTTGGCCTTGAACTCTAATATAATAATGTGGTTAATGACATGGCTTGTGTACTTTCATCTCTGTTAATCCAGTATTTCTATACATAACCTTTTTGTGTCAAATAGAGAGAATTGCTACCATGAGGGAAAATGTGCAGACAGAAAGAATGTAAAAGGAATGCCCAATATGCAATAAATATTTTAAAGTCACTGCTTCGTTGACTTCCTTAAGAAGGTAAAGATGTATAAACTATAGACAGAAGGAATTTAATGCCAAAGACTCTAACCTTTGATTTTTCACATAAAAAGCCTCTATGTACTTCACTTGCAACCATAAATCATGTCATGAGATGACAACTGTGCGGACTAGTATTCCTAGCATTTACACCTATCTCACGGTACATGCCAACTAATTGTAGAACCAATTATTCTTTATCTAACTTATCTTTTCTTTCTTCTCAGAAGTTTCAAGTAAATGGGATGTGTCCTGAAAAATTCTGAAGTTTCCAAAATTTAGAGAATGTTGAATAAAGAAAACCCAAAATTGTATTATTAGTTCAAACAATGACCAACATGAACTTTCCCCTTGTTACCGATCTCTTGATTTTTAATATATCTAGCATGCAAGATGGTATGGATATCCACATATTTACAGCACTGCTAAGTTGGAGGTCAGGTTGGGCTTGATATCAAGCTAAAGTCTTATGAACAAAAATAAAAAGTTTTAAATAAATAAAGTACTTGTCTCTAATTACAAATTTCTTGTTTTTCAACATATCTGGAATACAAAAGAATGTTAAGGTGAATTTCTACATTTTTATGGCACTGCTTGGAACTTTGAATTTAGATGGCGATGGGGTTGGCCTACAGAACCAACTCCAAGTCTTGTGAACATAATTTTAGACTTCCACATTGACCGTGTCTATACATAGTATTCTGCTTCTCATATCCCCATATCAATTATGCTGTTGGAAAAAGGCCTGGATTTTGCTTTTAAATCCTCCTTCTCCTTGCTAATCGGACAAAAAAAATTAAATTCTATTTCATTCTATGCTTTCTCTTACTGGACTTGTAAACAACTTAGTTATGTCAGACTAGATAATTACTGCAGGTATATTGAATTAAATTGAGATAGGGAATATTCAGAGCTGCCTTCTCTTTTCCTTTTTAGTTGCATCATCAGTTAGAATTTTTCAAACTGCCTAATTCTTGTATTGGAAGTAAATCCACAATCAGTATCAGTCTTTCATCATATCATTGTGCATGGAGCACACTCGATATATTGTGGCTACAATGTTTGCCTGTGTTATTAATATTAATGGACATCAGCTTATGGTTTTAACATTGCTGAATATGAGGACTTCAAATTTGCCTTTATCTTATCAGACTTTATGGGTTTCAAAACGATTTACTTGTGAATAGATTTTTATCTTGGCCATGGTCATGGTATGCAAATTACTCTGGATGAAAAGGAATTATGTGCACAATACATGAGGAATTGCTGATATCTTTAATTTATCTCTACTACCCTTTGAAGCTCCATTGGTGTTGAAGGAGAAGAGAGAGTTATCAAAGCTATGATGCTTCTTTCTCTTAAAAGTTATGCTTATTATTAACATGAAATCAAGCATATGTATCCTGACTATTATATTTGTTTTGAAGCTACTATAACTTAGAAATATCTTAGATTCAACCTTGATTCTGGGTTTTGCATGTACTCCAGACCTCTTGCCTCCCTTCTTCTAGTTACAGCTATCCATAGCAAATTTAGATGGCCCTCCTTCAAATAATTCTGCATACTTTTAATTTGTCACTATAACTATCTGCTGTACAGGAGGATGTTCCTGAAGCTCCAGAATGCCTATCTGAGTTTGCAACTCCCACATCCCCAATAACAAGCTATAATAACGAGTCCTTAGATGACAATGATTTCAGTAAGCATCCTCCTGAAATACCTCCACAACTTCAACAAACATTGCTGAATGACCGATCTTCAGCGGTGGAAAGCCATCTCTCACTGCCAAGACCTCGGCATGCAGTTTTAAACCATCTTTATATACAGAACAATCGAGGTCAGCTTGTTGCACTTGGCTCAACCCATCGCTTTCTTCAGAAGTATGTGACAGTAGTACTATACAAGCCCTCACGGCGATGAAAAGCAATACTATATTCTTTATCTTAGATTTTAGAGATGGATTTCTTTCACAGAATAGATATTGTTGAGATTTAAGTCCATGCAAATAGTATATTAAGAAATAGATTGAGTGTAGGAAAAGGTTGAAGTATTTGCTGTGTGCTCCCTTATTCAGTTGCTATCCATTTTGAACATGATGTGCTTTTCTGCTCTTTCTTTCATTTGGAACCTCCTGTTCCCTTTAAAGGCTTTAAACATATAGAAAGACATACTAAATTCACAGAGATGAGAATTAACATATGGTACAAGAAGTAGACTGATAGATGTCCTCTGTGTTTTGCATATAAGTGATATTAGATGTAATATGATCTGTAAGACTGATTGTTCTTGATACTATATCTACTCGATTGAAAGAGTTGGTAAAAATTAGTCCCAAAATAATGAAGAAGAAGAGGAGTGAATCTTTTGACCAACTTTATACACTGAGAAAGGTTTATCTGCTACCTTTCTGTCTTCTCTGAGATTTTTATTGAAAGGGTCCCTTAGTCTCTGATTTTTTATATTTTTGCTTCTATCTCAGAAAGTTAGATCAGTATGTGAACTGCAAAATAATTCTGGGATTTCTTCCTTCATTATGTGCTTACCGTTCAGATTCTTCTACGTTCATTCAATTTTATTGGGAAACTGCAACTGGTAGCAAAAACAAATTGCGGATATGATCTGCTCATATTTAGCAGTCAGTTACCCATTAAAGAGAAGGTTCGTGATAATGTAGTTTGGTTGGGGAATGTACAAGATGAACATTCATAATTAGTGTACAAATACATGCTTATCTTAGAACTGAAATGACTGGATAAAATGGAACAAAATTCAACACTGTGATTGAGTTGCTCTATCTCTAAACAAAATCATCGGACGGGTACCTTAATCCAACCATTAGCAAAAGCTATGGCTAAGATCACAAATGGAGTTGACATACCAAATATGATAATGTAAGGAAGAGGTGTCTTCATGGGATTCTCTCCTTCCCTTTCTCCTGCTGTTTGCCAATACCTGCATTTAGCATCACCACCATTAATGAATGACTTATATAGTCGAAAGCAAATGCTAATACATGTTTTGACCTTGTCCAAGAAAATTAGACATGATTCAAATAGAACAACACTTAAACTGTTCCGGTTCTTCTTCTCTGGTTATAAATTTTTTCTTCCCTTTTGGCTTTATTTCTTCATCTCCCCCACCTATAAGAGCACCAAAACATCAAACCAAGATAACCCTACAAAAAAAAAAAAGGAAGTGGGAATAGAATATTAAAAAAATATTCACCAATTGCATGGATTTTGAAACTATGAACCCTTTTCTTTGCTGAAGCAAGAGTGTAAGTTAGAGGAGATAATGGTGATAAATTGGGTAGGAAAGGTACTTGGGTGCTGATATAGGAAGAGAAAGCCAGTTTGGCTACCATTTTTGTAAGCTTATAAGTTATGTTTGCCCAGTCTTTTTAGTTCCCATATATTTCATCTGATTTGGGGAAGGAATAGAGAGCCAATGATATCTGCAGCTCAGGACAATAACCTTATCTAAAACCAACAAATGACTAACATCCTAAGTGTCTCATTTCCCTTCCTTTCTGAAAAAATCTCTCCTTATCTGTGGTCGGTACCTAATTAACACTATCTTTTGAAAAAATTAGTGTTAGTTAGTGGTCGTTGAGATTTCAATTTTATTAATATAATTCCTTTATTTAATACTCAAAAGTAAAATTTTATCTAGTGAAAGTAATTTTTTAAAGTTTTTTTTAGTTTAACTATTCTAAACCTTGTGCTTTGATATATGTAGTTAAATAGTTCTTTATTTTTATATATTATATTAAATTATCTTTCCGTTATTTATCTGATTTTTTATCGAAATTTAAGTTATATTTATATGAAATATCTATAATATTTTTAATTTTATATGAAATTTTTATTTTTATCAATTCTTCTTCAAAGCATATAATTATTAAAGAATATTTAAAAAATAGATTACAAATAAAAAAATAAATTAATTTTACAAGGAAAAGCCACCCATATCGCACCAAAAAAAAAAAAAAGATTTCTAATATCCTAAAATTAAAACATTGGCTAATCCCAATAATAAAATCATTATAACAGTACAAGAATGAAGATTATTATTATTATTATTATTATCCCATATCCCAGAATATTGTTGCAACAAAGATCTCACAGCGGCCTAGGTGCATTTTATTGCTTCCATAAGCAAACTATGTATGGAGTTAAAAATAGACCTGACAATTTCTAACTTGATTTGATTTTATTCAAAATTAAAGGCCATCTGAATCTAACACCATTTGATTAGTAAATTAATCTACAATAATTTAATTTAAAATGATTAAAATGTTTAAAATTTATTTAAAATTAAAATAATATTTTTTAAAAAAGTAAAATGATAAGCGATTCAATTCAAAATTCAAAAAAATGACTCGAAATAATTTGAATTCTTTTATATATATTGACTTAATGACTCGATTTGAATAAAATATAAAATAAATTGACTTAAATTCATTTAAAAAAAACCTAACCTAAAATAACCTTATTTAAAATCAATGGGATTTGAAATTATCCAACCTCACCCATTTACTCTTTAGTTAAAAAGTAACTGAAAGCATCTAGAAAAAAAAAAGCATGTCGTTAAAATCAAGAATATATGAATATGTTTAATGTCTATTAGATCTAATTATTTATAAAGGGTAATTGTAAAAATTTAAAAATCATTGTAAGTCTTTGACCAATACTTCTAATTAATAGAAAATTATATTAAAATTGGACAAAAAGATGTAGAAGTATCATAAATCAAAATTAGAGATGGTTTAATATAAGAAATAGACGTGAATAACAACTTAGTTAATTATGCAAAAATATGAGGAGCTCAAAGTAAGTAACTTAGCTAAAGCACGCAACTTATTTTGATATATTTAAAAGTAACGAATTTCAGGTTATCAAATATGTATTCAACTACAATTCATCAAATGATGGAGTAGATATTTTTGTTGTTCAATTATTCAAAATATTAGTTTTTAACTTGAAAATTTGTGTTACATTTTAAATGATTGAATTTCTTCAACTTAAATTCTAAAAAAAATGTAGGTTTAAAAATAAGTGAAGAATAATTTCTGAAAGAAAAGGAGTGATAAATTACAACTTGGTTGTAATATGTTAAACCCTTAAGAACTAAAATGAAAAACAACAAATATTTTTGGTGCTAACTAAGGAATAGGATCTAACCTTTAGCTATTGTAACTTTTAGCACTTAATCATAAAATCATATTAATTACAAAAAAAATCATTAGAATCGCAATTTTTTTCAGGCTAAATATAATTGTTGAATTAAGGTAGCTTCACTAAAGTTAAAATACAAATATTAAGAATGAGCATCATGCTTTAAAAAATAAAAATTATCTCGAACTATCTTAAAAACGATAATTTCTAAAGAAAATTTTCATCATTTAAAATGAGGATTGGAATTGAATCATAAAAATGAAAATTGAACTAAAACTATAAAGGAATCAAAACTGTAAAGAATCATATAAAACATATTACACATATATTTAATACCTATATTTATTCTCCATTTTCATTTTTCTGAATGACTATAGAAACTGAAATCATTTGAAACTGTGTCAAAAACAATTGAAACTGTTGCTCACTCCTATCAACTAAGCATCACTTGATGACAGCTTGACTGGAAGGAACTCTAAATGGGCCATCATGAGGTAAGTTGAGCCGACCCGTTTTCTTTGCTACTACAGTACAAAAGTTACAGACGAAGAAGCCCATAATGAAATGAAATTGGGCTGAAATAAATTATTGCTTATGTTCCTTTTTTTGTTTTTCGGCAAATTATATCGTGGACTTCGAATCATAATATTTTGTGGTTCTAGATTTAAAAAATGATGTACAAATTTATTGTTGGAAAATTTTATTTATAACTCTTAATTCTCTTTTTACTCTCTTTTTCTTTTTATAATCTGTTTTTATTTAAAATTTTATTTTCACAACTTCATATTTTTCTTTTCTAGCCTTTTAATTTTTACAAATCTTTTTTCCCAATCATAGAAAGTTAATATGTTTGCACAATATACCTAACCCTATGTAAAAACTCCAGAACATCAAAGAACAGTGTTGATGTTTGATGAATCTATCCCTTGTCGTACAAATAAGGGAATTAGATTTTGAAAATTACGCAACTCACCATGCAAAGGGCCACTTCAATTCAGTAAAAAGAAGGGCCACTTTCAATCAATATTGTATTCCAACGAAACATACTAGTTCATATGCAAGGACTAAGATCTTCAATACCATAAACTTCAAATAATTGACCTAATTTCAACCATATATTTTCACTTGCTTCATGTGTTGAATAACTCAAATAAATTAAACTAATTTATTGTAAGTAAATGAGGTTCATCTTGATATTACTAACGGGATGAAAGAAGTACACAAATAATGCTAATAACAGAAATAAACTAGAGCTAGACACGAGAGGAGCTTGTATATGAATAAAGAAATATATTGTCAGCTTAAGAAAAATTATAACAAAGAAATATATTGTCAAAAAAGTATGTTTTTACATACTTTTTTTCTTTATTAATGGTTGTGTTATTAATCTTTAAATTCTCTTTTGCCTCCATTGACTAATTCTCTTTTCAAAAAATGAAATGATCAAAATATATAAAAAAAAGAAAGCTTTACCGCTGCAAACAGTAACTTGTAAAAAAAATGTGAATTTAAATATAAATAAGTTGTACATAAGTAATAAGAGTGGAAATATAATTTATTTAAAATACATAAATAATTTAATTTATCAAATTTTATGATGAGTATAAAGAGAGAAGGGAAATTCTATTTACAATTCTCGCTTTACATTCACCATAAATTTTAATAAATTAAATTATTTATATAGTTTAATAAATTATTTTTTTCACCCTTATTACTCATATACAATCCCTTTATATCTAAATTCACATTTTCTTTTTGTAAGTTACTATTTGCAGCCCTAAATTTTTTTTTTCTTTTAATTAGTAATTTTAGAATCTTATCATGCCTTTGCCATTGAATAGGATCACAAATAATAGGTGTTCATTGTAGTGAAGAATTTATTATTGTTCCTCAATAACCTCTTATAGATATGGTTGTTCTATAGTCTCTATAATTGAACTTTCAACTTTGAAATTTGTCTTAAACTTAAGAGAGTTTGAGTATTTTTTGTTATCTTGATCTTATATGTGTGTGCATAGACACACACACACACACATACATACTCTTCTACTACAATTCCCATTTTACCTTTTTTTTCCCCCCCTTTTCTTTTGCTTAATCCCGTTATATCTAAATCAACGTTTTCTTTTTGCAAGTTACAATTTGTAGCCCTAAAATTTTTTTTCTTTTAATTAGCACCTTTAAAGAGATGTAAAAATTGAAGGGGTAGAAAAGGAAAATAGGGGATTGTGAAAAGAAAATTTTAAATAAAATGTGGTTGTAAAAAGAAAGTCAGTGTGAAGAGAAAAATGATGGTTGTAAATAGAATTTCCCTTTATTGATTTCCTTTCTTTATTGTTTTCCTTTTTTATTGATTTTTTTCTTTACTTTAAATATACATATTTATACTTTTGTTCATTTTTTTATTTTTAATTACATTGATATTATTATTATTATTATTATTATTCCATCTATTTAGAAAAATGGATTTATTTTTATTTTCACATAAATTAAGAAAATGGTTAATTTAATTAAAGTTATAATTTTTATTCAGTATTTTTTACATATATCCTTCCACTTATATTAGTAAATTTTTTCATTACTATTTTATTGTATCTTCGTTAGTATTTTTTTATATGTTCATTATTATTCTCTTATATGTCCATTAGTCTTCTCTTGTATGTTCATAATACTTTTGGATATTCATCAAATATTTTATTGAATGTTTATTAATATTTTTTTACATGTGTTATTAGTATTTTAAATGTTTATATATTTTCAGTGTATGAAATATATGTCCATTTTTACTAATTACTATTATTTTGAATGTTTATTAGTATTATATTGTATGTTCATTATTATTGTTTTAAAAGTTCATTAATATTCTCTTGTATATTCATTACTATTTTATTATTCATACATGCTTTCATGATTAATTACTAGACCCATAGAACTCTCCAATTGTGCACTGGCCGGAGAGTAGGTCACCTTAGATCGGCTACGATTGTTTATGACTAGAGTGAATGGGATATTGAACTATGGTTTCTTCGCTTCTATCATGCTACTTAAGCGATATGCTTAACACATGCAACTTGAATGTTGTTTTCTCGGAAACTTGAGAGGATCGACAAACCTGAGAGAGGGATCCAGAATCTGAGGAAGCGACTGGGTTGGACTGCTGATCTTCTGGAGTTGGATGCTCATGAATATTTTATTAAATATTCATTAACATTCTTTTGCATATTTTATTATTATTCTATTGCATGTTTATTAGTGTCTTAAATGTTCATTAGTATTCTCTTGTATGTTCATTACTATTTTATTATTCATACACGCTTTCATGATTCATTGTCACACAATTGGATGTTCATCAATATTTTTATTAAAATATTCATTACATTTTTTTGCATATTTGTTATTACTCTATTGCATGTTTATTAGTGTCCTAAATGTTCATTAGTATTTACTTGTATGTTCATTACTATTATCTTCAATAGTATTTTCTTGTATATTCATTACTATTTTCTTGAATAATAATTAATATTCTATTTTTTATTTGTTTTATTCATATTTATTGATTATTATCCACATATTCATTATTTTTATACATAATATTCATCATGTGTAGTATTCATAACTTCTTTAACTTATTTAATTTTTATAAAAATCAAACTTTAAAATTAAATTAATAATAGAAAATCTAAATCAAACTATTTGAATATGTCATAAATTTATTTTATATAAAGAAAATTATTAATTAAATCTTGGACTTTTAACATTTTTACACTTATATCCTGAATTTTTTTTAAATATATGAATTTTAATTTTAATTATACTTTTAGTCTTAAACATAAAAAATCGATATCCAGATCTGACGAATGCTGAGCTGGCATTTCATGTGACAACAATTAAGAAAAAATCATTATACTTTTCAGCATTTGTGAATGCATTTAACATAATGATCATGAATCCATTTAATGGTTCATCATTTCAGATAAAATAATCACATTATTTTTTCTATCAAAATACAAGAAAAGAAGTAAAAATAAATAAAATCAGATTGTCATCTTTATCATTACTGTGCTAAATGCATTTAAAAAGTGTTGAAAGTGCAATTTCTTTTTTAAAATTATTAATATGTAGCATGCCTTGCCATCAGAATTGGATATGCTTATAAAAAAAAAAAATTATTCAAAGTTAAGATTTAATTAGTGATTTTTTCTTTTATTTATAGTAATAAAGAGAAAAATTTAAAAATAAAGAACAACAAAAGAAGTGAAATTCACACAAGAAAATTGGAAAAGAGCCTCTGAGAATTGAAATAAATGTTGAAATAGATGTTGAAGTGCATGCTAGATGGTCCGGGTCCACCGTATAACAACTGGAGGACTACGGAGAATGCCAAGTTTTGAGTATTTCAATTCATTGTTCATTTTCGGGACTTTCCAGTTTTCAGCAAATGCGAGACTCGCCGCCGTGACCGGAATCCGTCGCCCGTAGGCCAGCTGGAAAGGTTTTTCTTTATCTTTGGTATTATTGTTATCTAATATCTTCGTTTCGAAATGGTAATTCTGTTGTTCTTTATATATATATTTTTAATTTTCTGTCTTATCATAGTGATTATTTGAATGTGGCTTCTTGCTCTGGTGCTCCGCCTCATAGTCTAAGGAGCAGAAACTTACAATATGTCTTGAGGTTTCATATATTTACTGGTAACAGTCTCTTCTGCAATCCCACGGTTTTTATTTTTTTCTTTTGGGTTCAATTTTCTTTTAGCTGCTGAAACATTTACTAGTCTCATTCAGTTTCTACCGTCTTTAAGTCCTGTGCTGAAACTTGTTTATTGTTTGTCCAACTTTTTGTACTTGTCCTTTTGATTTTAATCTAATCAATCCTTGGTTAAGTGTAAGTGTTCTTTATTGATTTATCATTCAATCCCAATCTTCATTGCCAAATTAATGTTTTTCTAATCCTTTTTCTTTCTTTTAATCCTGCAAGACTTGATATGAATTGCTGTTTTTTTCTTTTCTTTATATATGGTTTGCATCGGGCTATCGTGTGGATCGGGCTAATGTAATTACACTCTAATTTCACAGCATTCAATATGTCTCTTTTTGTTATGACTTGAACTCCATTGATAAACTAAATACTGAGTATGCTTATGGATTTTTGTAGGGTTTATTCAACCACACTATGTTTCGCTGCTTCTTCACACCCAACAGTAACAAGCGACTCCTTTGCAATTCAAACCCTTCCTTTGCTACATTTGCTGCCTTACCATCTCTACTGCCATCACCGTCACTGCAGCACAACAACAAATACCCTTTTCTCTTCAAACACGAAAATATTTATCCCTCTATCAAACAATCTCGTACTCTAATCCCATTGCAGGACTCAGTCAATTGCAATCTCTATAAATTATCTCGTTCATATCCAAAAACCTTGCCCTTCTTGCCACATGTTCAGAACTGGAATTCTTTTGAGGTGTATGAAGATTTGGTTTGTACATATAAATATTCCTCTTGCCCAAAGGAGTCTAGACAGTTTCATTTGAAAATATTTAAATATGGGTTTGATTATGATTTGTTTTTATGCAATTCCCTTATTAATGCATATGTTAGAAGTGGTGATTTGGTATCAGCGAGTAAGTTATTTAATGAAATGCCAGAGAGGAACAGTGTTACATGGGCATGTTTGATTTCAGGGTATACTCGCAATGGCATGACTGAAGAGGCATGTCGGGTTTTCAAAGGAATGATTTTTGAAGGGTGTTTACCTAATCGTTTTGCTTTCGGTGGTGCTCTTCAAGCCTGTCAGGAGCTTAAACTTGGGATGCAAATTCATGGGTTGATTTTGAAGTCTCCCTATGCAAATGACATAGTTTTGTCAAATGTGTTGATATCAATGTATGGAAATACTCTGGGCTCTATTGAATATGCTTGCCAGGTTTTTGATGAGTTAGAGATCAGGAATGTGATATCTTGCAATTCTATGATATCAGTTTATTCACAAAGAGGATATGTGATTCGTGCCTTTCAAATATTCTCAAGCATGCAAAGAGAAGGTTCTGGGCTCAATTGTACACCTAATGAGTATACATTTGGCAGTTTAATAACTGCAGCTAGTTCTGCCATTGATTCTTGTTTACATTTATTGGAGCAGATACTTACAAGGATTATGAAATCTGGTTTACTCTCGGATCTGTATGTGGGTAGTGCATTAGTTAGTGGATTTTCAAGGTTTGGATTGTTTGATTATGCTAAGAAGATTTTTAAGCAGATGAGTGTGAGAAATGCTGTCTCTATGAATGGCTTGATGGTTGGATTAGTGAGACAGAGGTGTGGAGAAGAAGCTGCTGAAGTTTTCATGGAGATGAGAAATTTGGTTGATGTAAATCTGGATTCGTATGTGATCTTATTAAGTGCATTTGCTGAATTTACTCTGTTGGATGAAGGGAGAAAAAAAGGCCGGGAGGTCCATGGATATGCAATCCGAACCAGATTAAATGTCGTCAAGGTTGCTATTGAAAATGGGCTTATTAATATGTATGCTAAATGTGGTGCTATTCATGATTCGAGATCAGTATTTAGGCTCATGGCCTGTAGGGATTCAGTCTCATGGAATTCCATGATTTCTGGTCTTGACCAGAATGAGTGTTTTGAGGATGCAGTCAAGTGCTACTGTGCAATGAGGAGAACGGAATTGATGCCATCCAATTTTACTTTGATAAGTACTTTGAGTTCATGTGCAAGCTTGGGGTGGATCATATTAGGCCAGCAAATACACTGTGAAGGGCTTAAATTGGGGCTTGATTTGGATGTTTCAGTCTCAAATGCCCTTCTTGCATTATACGCTGAAACTGGATATCTTGCTGAGTGTCGGAAAGTTTTCTCCTCAATGCTGGAGTATGATCAAGTGTCATGGAATACTTTGATTGGGGCATTGGCTGATTCAGAGATGTCAGTATCTGAATCTGTAGAATTTTTCATGAAGATGATGAGAGCTGGATGGAGTCTTAACAGAGTGTCCTTCATAAACATTCTTGCAGCTGTTTCATCTCTTTCACTGATTGAATTGAGCCAGCAGATACATGTACTAATGCTGAAATACCACATTGCAGGTGACAGTGCTATTGAGAATGCACTTCTTGCTTCCTATGGAAGGTGTGGAGATATGGATTCCTGTGAGAAAATCTTCTCTAGGATGTCTGAGAGAAGAGATGAAGTTAGTTGGAATTCCATGATTTCTGGATACATACATAATGAATTCTTGACCAAGGCCATGGACCTTGTCTGGTTTATGATGCAGAGGGGTCAGCGACTTGACTGTTTTACCTTTGCCACAGTTCTTAGTGCCTGTGCCTCTGTTGCAACACTAGAGCGTGGCATGGAAGTCCATGCATGTGCAATAAGAGCTTGTTTAGAATTTGACGTTGTAGTTGGGAGTGCACTTGTTGATATGTACTCCAAATGTGGAAGAATAGATTATGCATCAATATTTTTCAAGTTGATGCCTGTGAGGAATGTGTACTCTTGGAACTCTATGATATCAGGTTATGCACGTCATGGATATGGAAGTGAGGCTTTGCAGCTTTTTACACAAATGAAGCTTGATGATCAATTACCAGATCATGTGACCTTTGTTGGCATTTTATCGGTTTGTAGTCATGTTGGTTTGGTTGATGAAGGGTTCAAGCATTTCAAATCCATGACTGAAGTCTATGGATTGGCTCCTCGGATTGAGCATTATTCATGTATGGTGGATCTGCTTGGACGGGCAGGTGAACTTGATAGATTAGAGAATTTCATCAATGCAATGACAGTGAAACCCAATGTCCTTATCTGGAGGACAGTTTTAGGTGCCTGCTGCCGAGCAAATGGACGCAAGGTTGAGCTAGGCAGAAGGGCTTCTGAAATGCTTATGGATTTGGAACCTCAAAATGCTGTGAATTATGTTCTTCTTTCTAACATGTATGCTTCAGGGGGAAAGTGGGAGGATATGGCAAAGGCTAGGTGGGCAATGAGAGATGCAGCAGTGAAGAAGGAAGCTGGATGTAGTTGGGTAACCATGAAGGACGGGGTGCATGTCTTTGTGGCTGGGGATAAATCACACCCAGAAAGAGATTTAATTTTCAAAAAGCTCAAGGAACTTAACAAAAAAATTAGGGATGCAGGATATGTTCCCGAGACAAAATTTGCACTGTATGATCTTGATCCAGAGAATAAGGAAGAGCTTCTGAGCTTTCACAGTGAGAAAATTGCAATTGCTTTTGTTCTCACTCGCAATTCAGGATTGCCAATTAGGATAATGAAAAACCTTCGGGTTTGTGGTGACTGCCATTCTGCCTTGAAATACATATCAAAAGTTGTTGGCCGTCAAATAGTGTTACGAGATTCAAATAGGTTTCATCATTTTCTGGATGGTGACTGTTCATGTGGGGATTACTGGTAACTCGACTGATCGGCTTGTTTCTTGAAGGTTCAGATAACATAGATCAACCTGGACCTGAAAATATGATGCATCCCAGTCCCAAACTGAATTTGGCTTTGATTGACTTTGCAAAAAGATTTGTCACATAACTTTTACAAAGACAAAGATAATGGAGCATGAACAAAGAGCAGAGAATATGTGAAATTTACGAAGGTCTAAATTCTTAAACGGGTTATTACTATTCTTTGTTACATCTTAACATTTATGTATTGGCTAGGAAATTTTTTTCTTTGAACAAGCAGGTTTTTTGAAGTGTTGATGATCTTATTTATCGCTGTTAATTTTAGGTCTTAAAGTAGATATTACTTCCCTAATTCTCTTTTTCACTGTTACATAACTTGAAAATGGAATATTTTCCTTTGCCTGCAGCAGAACTGAGGTTTTTGTTCAGTTTCTTTCGTTCTCATTCTCTTATTTGAAACTACTTATATGATACTTCACATGAATTTTCACTTTCTGCTCTCGGATTTTAGTAGATAAATCCTTAGCTAAATTTAATCTTTGTCAATTGATATTGCTTTCATATCATAGTATAAATGTTCATTTAGCTAAATTTTTATTTATGATTTCCTTCTCATGTCTTCAAAGCTTTGATATGAATTGAATCTGTTTTGTTTTGGTGGCAACTTGGTTTGTTGTGGGTGGTTTACATCATTTAAAATGTTACATTTAGTATGCTCCGTTGTATGTTTGCGCATGCGCGCGAACACACACTTGTGTGTGTCACACACACACACACACACACATGCACGGATCTTTCATTTGGAGTCTTCCAATGTCATGGTTTCCCCCTTCCTGTCCAACAAAACAATGGGATATATTCAAAATTTTTCCTGAGGTCATTTTTCCTTTTTCCTGCTAGTTGATTTACTTTTTGGGAAAGCAACATACCTTGAGAAGATTTATTATTTATTTTACATTCCTTTTCGGGATTTTCCATTAGATCTGTAGAAGCTATAAATAGAGCTTATTGATTTCTATTTCTTTTGCTTGAGTTTATTGTTTACAGTTACAATCAGATAGTAATAGTTGCCTGATAATGGTACCACTTAAGCTGGTTCTTGTGAGTGCTGTTCTAGATACACCATAGCCTTAATTTAAGCTGGTCTTAGATAAGGTGGTAAGATTCAACTTCTTTACTGGAAATTGAGAAAAATGTCCATAAGTATGAATATAATAGTTTGTTTTTAAGTTTTTTAAACTCTTTGAATTTTTCATTAGAATTATAAGAGGATAAAAAATTTTATTTCATTTTTAATTTTTCTTTTTGTCAGCAGAATAAAGAAATAATAAGAAAAACGAACAAAATTGAAGCAATTTGCTTCCATTGAATCTCACCGTTTTTCCTCCCTTTTTTCTTTCACGATCTTAAAATTTAACTGTTTTCTTTCATCTTGTTTTTACAGCAACCAAACAGCCATTAATGTCTACAAAGTAGAATTTCCTGTTGCTACCATTAGCCATGGAGTCATCAAACAAATATATTCAACACCAGCAATGCCGTTATTGAGCTCTTATATTGTTTGGAGTGGGGGATGCCAACATCTGTCATTAACAGAAGCTGTTTTCATGCCTTTTTGTGGGTTAAATTTTCACAGGTGATGATGATGCTTTCAAGTAATACAGTAATTTTTCCAAGAATAATCAGTTTTTAATCATGAGAATTCAACCGAACGGCTGAATTTAGGGATTTATAGACATGATTGTTAATTGTTGTTGACATTGTTTTAATTAACTATGAAAGGATCAATATGTGGACTTGGAATCATGACTGAAGTTGAGAGTATCACCAATTGATAGTTCAGCAATGTTCATAAGGATGATTAGTTGGAAAATTATCTAGTGCATCTGCTGCCTGCATATCAGAAAATATAGAAGGATGTTCAAGGGTGCATTGGTATCCAAGTTTTTCTAGTGAATCAGATGGTCAAGGTGTTGAACTTAGTAAAGGGTGTTCAACTTGGGTAGTTGCCCTTGATGGATAAAGTTTTTGAATTCTTAGTAGAACTTTGAAGAAGATTGTTTTCAAAAAAAAAAAAAAAAAAAAAAGGCTGCATTGCAGACTGAGAACAGAGTGGTTCATTTGATATTTTGAGGCTTGCAACGGTATGGCATACAGGGTTGTAGATTTTGCTTGTCAAACTGCATATGAGAAAGAAAAATGATGATGACATTTATGGAGACTGTGCATATTCAGTAATAGAGACATGGCTACTATTGACATTGCTCATTGTTATATTACCTATAGCATGCTCCTAGTCCTAGGAATGTCAGGTGGCTTGGTGTGGACAATGGTTGGAACTCAATTATATATGAACGTGTTTTGCTGCAAGGTGAAGGTTTTCATTCTTTTGCATGGACTTTCAAATTTGTAGACAAATTCTTCAGTTCAATCCATGCCATTTCGATGTCTTTTCATATGATTTTCTTGATTTGTACAGAATTTTGTGGTGTATAAGAGAAAGACATCCACACACAATTTTATGATTTTGATTTGGGTCTTGGTGAATACGGTAGTGGTTCGCTTTGGCTCCTGCATCGTAGTGCGAAGACAGAGATGACTTTAATATCAGCACATTTAAAGCATTGAAGATATCGAATATCAGTGGAATCGTTTGGTTTGCAAGATTTTGAGTTGTTTCTGATCAGCATATTGGTCTACATTTTCATATGGAGGATTCAGGTAAAAAAAATGCGCAATCCTCTTGTCAGAGTTCTGATGTACATTAAGCATAGAAGGTAACCTCTGATGTAGCATGAAGTGTATGGACTGTTTTGATCTTGCACCATTCTTGTGTTACAACATGAAATTTTGCCGTCTGATCAGAACAGAATGCAATAATGCCAGATGGATTACATCTTATTAAACATTGAAAGGAAATTGAGTGGTGATATCTCATTATTTGAATGCTAGAAGACGATCAAATTCATCATTCTTCCAAAGAATTTGAACATTCCAGAATTTCGGTCAGGCACACTTCTACCAATAATGAAGAGTACTTTCAACTCCCAGAGAAATAGTTTCCTTTTTGCTGGCAACAGGAGCATTTGTTAGTACATGTGGATTATTGCTCATAGCAAATATTGAATATGCTCAAGCCTTTTATTGTCTTGTTGCAACTCTATTAACGGGCATAGACATTCAATGAAAGTTCAATTATATTAGTAAAGAACTTGAATGCTCCTTTATTACTTTGGAAGAATGCCTGTACAGGAATTTCTTTGCAGGTGGCTGCTAGCAAAGTCGGTGAATCTAGTTTTAGTGATGTAGCAACTCGTCTTTCGCTTCGGCGTTTTGCCCTTTATGTACATGTTAAGTAGAGGTATATTTGTGGTTCGTGTTGAATTTATTTTTATAATAAAATATTATTTATATATAAAATACAATTAAAATTTTTAAGAGTCAATATTAATTTTTCAAATTAAATATAACTTATATATTTGTTGAAATTATTTTTTCTAAAAATAAATTCAAAAACATATTTTTTTTTCAATACATTTGATTTGAATAATAAATTTATTCTATTATCTTATTTCTATAAATTATGAATATTAATTTCATGTAATTGAAATTTATTTTAAAAGAATAAAAATATTTGTCATTTTTTAAAATAAGTAATTTTAAAAAATTTTGCTTCATATATAAAACATTTTTTTCTATATCAATTATTAAAATTAAAATTTTATTTCATATATAAATTAAACTAACTATTCAATTTCAACAATTAGATATTAATGCCAAAAATTCAATGTGCCACAATTTGATATATATTCACTCGACAAAAGGGATAAATCATTTGAAATCACATGACTATGGGATATGTGTTAAGTATAAAAAGATATGTTCAACTAGCAATGGCGATGTACACAGTTCACTTGAGATAAATATGTGTGCAAGTAGCATTAGAAATAGAAGCACTCTATGTTTACATAAGGGGCGAAATTATTAAAAGAAAAAGCTACTGCAATGGTATTAAAATCTGATACGTCAACTTACTTGAAATGAGATATAATTGCTTTAAACATAAATAAAGGGCGAAGATTGATTAAATCATCAAAAATTTGGAACGTGAAATGCAATAAAGTCCAATTACATCTATTTGTAATAATATTATCAATTAGAATAATTCATATGATTGGCTTGTTTGGACCAGAAAAAGAAAGTGAAGTATTCAAGCTCCATTTAGAAATTAGAAAACCCAATTAGTAATTTATCTATTATGAGTTCAACTTGTGCCATTTTTATTTATAAATATATTTATAAAAATTTCAGACTACTAATCATATTCAGTCAAATAATAAATAATGTAATAAATAAGTCAAAATATTTGGCGAAAGATGTAAAATGAATTAAATAAAAAAAGTTTTAAAAAAAAGACGCAGTATTGTGGCATTTGACCTATATGTGCAAATCGTTGAGCAAGAACAAGAAGCGTTGAAGAAAATCACCTATATGTGCAAATCGTTGAGCAAGAACAACAAACGTTGAAGAAAATCGATGATAGTTGAAAAAGCTCATTAGAAATGCTCTAACTCTTTTGTGTGTCTCAATGATGGTTGAGAAAATAGTTGAGTATTGAGAAGATCGCAACAGGCGTGGACATGATCACAATGAGTGTTAAGTTTTATCGTTAGGCCATTCCAACGACTAAGAACAAAAATCTCAATAATGGTTACCATTTCAACAAGGTGTTAAATATGCTCAATGACCACTGAGAATTCTCAAGAAAATACTCAAATGATTGAAACCAACGATTGTTGAAAGATTCATGACGAGCGTTAATGGAATTCTATTGGTGTTGTATGGTTCCAACAATGGTGGACAAGGAGAAAGGCATGATACTCAATGGGCATTAAAGTACGACCAATTGGGCGTTGAACTTTCAACTATCGTTGAAAATGACCAACAATCGTTGAGAATCTCTAACGACTATATTAACAGTTTGACATTTTTTTTTATTGTAACTATTAGCTAGTTTTACTTTTTTCACCTATTTAAGGACTGGAAGCTTGAAGAGTAAGAAAAAAAAATTTGAATGAGCTAAAGTAAAAAAAGTTGAATGAGCAAAAGTAAACTAATTACAAGAGTTAGCAAGCTTTAAAGAGTGATCTAAGAGTTCTTAAAGTTCAACTATTTGAACTAAATCTTCTTCAAAGAGCTTATAAGAGTTATTTCTTAAAAAGGAGGACAAGATTTGCATTGCTACATCAACAATAATAATATCTAACTCATTCAAGTAATTAAAAAAGGTAACATTCTACTTATATTAAAGGTTTGAGAATGTAAATTTTCTTTTACACTATTTGTACTTCTTTATGAGAAAACCTCTTGGATTATAGTTATAGCCTTAAAACCAATCATTTGTGAAAGGTTTAAGATATTACTTGCAAACTCTCTTGGGATAAGACTTGAATAGTGCTGATAAATTATTTGTGCAATGCTTCTAAGTGGTGCCTACAAATTCATTTTGTAAATACTCAAGTGGTGCCTATGTAAATTTACTTATGTAAAGGTTTTCAATAGCACCTATAAGTTATTGATTAGTGAAAATCTCTAGTGGATCTAGAGGAGACACCACTTGAGATTTTACAAAATGAATTTGTAGGCACCACTTAAAAGCCTTACACAAATAGTTTACTTATGTAAAAGTTTTCAATAGCACCTACAAGCTATTGATTACTGAAAATCTCTAGTGGATCTAGAGGAGAGGATGTAGACTTGGTTTGATTAGCATCTTTATAAAACTTGTTATTATTGTGTGATTAATTCCCTTATTCATTCTTGAAAAAATTTTCAAACTTGTCAATGTTCTATTCAACTCTCCTTCTAGGACATCTTGGGATTACAGTTTTTACTTTGTTTGTCTTTATACTGGGTTTCTAAAGTATCCCAAATGTCTTTAATCAAGATATATATATTCTTACTTTGCCATATTCTACTTTTTTTTAAGATACAAAATAGAATATGCATGGTTTTTTTTCTTTTCTTTTCTTTTTTTTTTTTTTTATCTCTTACATTAGCCTTCTTTTCCTCAACTATCCATTTTTATTATTCTTCATAACCATTCACCAACCTTCTTTGTAGGCATAATTCTTCTAACTTTGATAACATTTGAAATTTTTATGCCCTTACTATCTAGGAAGATTCACATCTAGTTATTCCAATAAGAATAATCAATACTATAAAAGAAAGAAGGTTTTAAGCTAGATTGAGCTTTTTGGTTTGCCATAATCTTTACTCATAGATATTAAAGTCTTGAGGAGACTTGCTCTGATACCACTTATAATTCTTAATAGCTCAAGAGGGGTGAATTAAGCTTGACAAATGATTCACAATTATAATACAAAAATTAAACATACAAAATGGAGGAAGGAAATGATTAGGATATACATAATTTATAAAGGCTTGAAGGCCCTTTTTACTTTCTCTCCTCAATTAAACCCACTTTAGAGTTCTATTAGCTATATAACTTACCGAGTGTTATATATACTATGACAAACCTAACTCTATCAACTAGACTCAATCAGCTAAGTTTCAGGTGTTAGCCAAACTATCATGTACTAATTTGTAGATATTAGCTCAAACTATTTAAATCCTAAGGTATACCCACCTAAGGATCACACTTGTATCATCACAAGAATTATTCATAGGATATTTACATTTCACACTATCACAAGTCCTTCCTTTTACAAGAATCAATCTACTTTCTTGTCTTAGCTTGATCTTGCGATAGTTGAACACTTATGTACATTTCTGATGTCATATGAGGTCTACTTATGTAGCTTTCTTGAAAATTAGCTATTTATATATTTAAACTGCTCTAAAAAATATTTTAGAAAAATTAGTCATTATGTTTATCATGGTCATGGAGTCTCCTGTGATCGAACTCCATTTGCATGTTTCTACTACTTTCCAAGTCATACTCGTCCTCATGAGCACGAAGGCCTCTTTATTAGGTTGTGGCCAATTTCTTCAAAATCATGGAAATCTTGTAGTTTTTCAAAGATCCACCCAAAACCAAACAACAAGAGAGACTTCTACCATGGGGTGGCGCCCTTGCCATAGTCGTGACTGTTACTCCACACTAAAGCCATATTTGACTTCATGTTTTTTTAGCTTTTTTAGCCTTCTCTAAGGCTTTAGTTTTTTTTTTATTATTTTTTGAGTCAGGAATTGGTGTGAAGAGATAATTTTTTTTTTTTCATTTTTCTATAACTCAAAGTGCTTCAAAACTTCTACAAAATCTTGAAAAGTCCAAATCTGAAAATAACTTTGATTGAGGGAAATAATCACAATATATACACTTCCACTAACTAGTTTTTATTGCACGAACATTACAAATAATTAAAGTAATTACTAAATATATAGATTAGTTAATTGTTTATTTTATATTTAGATAAATAAAGACAATAAATTGTGTAAAGTTATAAATGATTAAAATTTTTTTAAAATACATATAAAATAATCTTTTTAATAAATATAATCTTTTATTAATAAATGAATTAAAATAAATTTAAGACAAAATAATAAAACATTAAATTTAAAAACTAAATAAGAATTTTACAAAATTAACAACAAAACTAAATAAAATAACATTAAGAAATAAAAAAAATATTTTTGTTGCTCATCATCAAATAATCACAAATTTAAAAATTAAAATAATAATTATTTCTATAAAAAATATTATCTTTCTATTTAAAATTTGTAACTTAAAATTGTTATTATCATTTTAAAAATTTTTTATACTTTTTTATATTCAGAAAAGTTTTTTCTAATTAACCATTTTGATAAATATATAGTATATATTCCAATTATTATAAATTACAAACATATAGTTAGTCACTTTTATATAGAGTATAGATTGCTTATATTATTATTATTATTATTATTATTATTATTATTATTAATTTTTATAATCAATTGCTTGTTATTATTAAAATAAATGTAAAAATTATAGATTTAATAAAAATATTTCTACTCAATTAAATCCTGATGTGGGGCATGAAGACTCGCATTCATCAAGTGTAATAATATAACATATCTAATAAGGGAGAAAATATCTAATAAGAGAGAAAATTTATCATACATTTGACAGTTAATTATGCTAAGAAATTTTGTTAATCTCACTGTCAACATTAATGATTGATTTCAAACCTTAACAAATCTTATTAGTTATTAACAGTACGTTTCAGTATGTGACATGACAAAATATCATCAAGAAAATATTATTTCATTTTACATAGTATTTTATAATAGTGCAGAGAATAAGAAGTATTTAAGCCTATGGATATGATGTTAATACACTAACTTATGAATTGATCAATAAAATATGTATTATATATTTTATCAGAGTATTTGATAATTTTAAAATTGAAAAAAAGTTAAACATATGGTCTGATTTAATTGATTGATTCATAGTAAATTAAAATTATTAAAAATTTCTTTAATTCATGTATTTAAATATCATGAAAATTTTTAAATACCTTATGTGTATATATCAGTAAATAATTAGTTATTATGAGTAAATAAATTAATGACAATTCACTTTGTTCACATAATAAATTTTTTAATTGATTAATTTTTTTAGAATAAAAAATTCCACAAATTCTAATAAATTCTAATAAGTTCAACCATAATTTTTAGAAATTACAAAAATAAACTGTCATAGCGATGTTATATGGCACAATATTATTGCATAAATTGTACATGGTGTTGCAAATCAACTCAAAAATTACTCCATGAACGGCACCAAGCAACAGCAGGCTTTTGCTTCCGTTTCCCATATCGCCATCTTATCGCTGAACTAAAATCTAATGTACCTTTCAATTCCTCTTTTTCTTTTTTTTTTCGTTAAGCTTCCACTTATTATAAAGACTTGCCTTGTGATTTCCGTTTTCTTTCTTCTTTTCAATTGCAATAATAATTAAGTTACAAATTTAAAACACCGACGTCAACTGCCTAGATACAAATTTCTCTTCTTTTTCTCCAAAAAAAAAAAAAAAAACCCCATCAAATTTATTTCACAAATCCTTATGAATTGTTGCTTCTACACATGGGTTTTGGATTTTGACTGCTAAAACCCACTTTTTAAAATTTTTTGGGAAGAATTCGTTTCTCTACCCTTTTCTCTAACCCTTTAAACCACCTCCGGCAAGCAGTCGGCTAATAGAGTCTCCGGCCGTGGCGGGGACAAGGTAAAGTTACTCTCTTTCTCTGTTTGAAATTTTAAATCTGTGGCTTTTAATTAGTTTCAACTAGTAAGTTTGTAGTTTTTTAGAGTTTGCAAAGGCAGATAGCCAATCAATGGTGATCTGCTTTGTTCTTTGTTTATCTTCCTTTAAAGGCTAAAATTAACATAAATGGTAAAAGTAATTGAATGGCCCGTGTCAGTTAATATCTCTAGAAGGGGTGAATGCTCTTTTTTCTGGTAATCTTTTTCCTTGTCTAGTTCGTAACTGATGTTTTGAAGTAAATTCTTACTTAATGTTTCTTAATCAGCTTTTATAGTAACAAACATTAAAATTGTTCAGGTATTTTATCCCCTAGTTGAGAGATAATATAGTGAACTGCGCTTATTTGTCCAATTATGGATGATTATGAGTTCAACCAAAAAACTTGACAAGGCAGGGTATGTTAGTTTTATAGTTTGATACGTCCATTCATTGTTTTTGGCTAGGCACATATGTCCTTTGGTTGTCGTTTCCACTGAAAAAAAAATCTGAATGCTTGTGTTTTGTTATCCTTGGAATGTATCATTCTCCTATTTATGCTTGTATTTTTAGTGGGTGGTTAGTCTTTTATTTTTAATTATTTGTACTATTATTTTTTAATCTTTTGCTAATTTTTAATAGATTTTCTTACTGTTTTGAGTTCTAGATATAAATTATAATTATGAGTCATGATGGCGTTATGGTAATTGAAATGAGTAACAGAATCTTTGACTTGGAACCATCAATTTAGCAGGTTCAACCTCCTGTCTAGCTTCGAAAACATTGATAACATCTCTTTTTGTTGTTTCGATTATCAGTAGGAGACAGATTCGATTCTACTTCATGGGTTTGGAGACTAAGGAGCTGTGGATGCTTCAATATCAGCCTTGAAGACATTTTTTAAGGTTTTTGGCACTTACTCTTTAGCTTTTTCAATCAGTTACTGTACTTTTGAATTTCAAGTTTTTATGGTTCTGCTTCACCGAGCTATTATGATTTAGATGCTATGATATAAAATGTACTTAATGTTTTGCAGTTGTTATGGCTGCCAATGGCAAGAGACACCGTTTTAAAGCTGGAGCTTTTCGCCGATTTACATATGTGGCCCTCATTACAGTATTTGGGGTACTGCTGATTATGCTGCTTGGAACAAATTCAGTTTCAAATTTTGTGGCACGGTCTTCAAATGAATCATATGAGGACTTAGGACCAAGTTATAATTATTCATATTATGGAGCAATGCTTGATCTTCCTAAACGAACTGAATTGTCAATTCAATTGGAGAAGCTTAACCAGTTGCCCCCAAGGAATATGGATTTGTATCCAAGTTTAGCTAAGGATCACATAACCATTGTTCTATATGTTCACAATCGGCCCAAGTATCTCCAAGTAGTTGTACAGAGCTTGTTGAAGGTAGAAGGAATAAGTGAGACTTTACTTATTGTTAGCCATGATGGGTACTTTGATGAAATGAATAAGATTGTTACGAGTATCAAATTTTGCCAAGTGAAACAGATATTTGCCCCTTACTCACCTCATGTCTTTCCTGATAGCTTTCCTGGTGTGTCATCCAAGGATTGCAAAGATAAGGATGACGCAAGAAAGATGCATTGTGTAGGGAATCCTGATCAATATGGAAATCACCGGTCATCAAAGATAGTGTCTCTGAAGCATCACTGGTGGTGGATGATGAACACCGTATGGGATGGACTGAAGGAGACAAAGGGGCAGTCGGGTCATATTCTTTTCATAGAGGAAGATCACTTCATTTTTCCTAACGCATATCGCAACTTGCAGATGCTCACAGTATTGAAGCCACTAAAATGTCCAGATTGCTATGCTGCAAATTTAGCACCTTCTGATGTGAATTCAAGAGGAGAAAATTGGGAAAGTTTAGTTGCTGAGAGAATGGGGAATGTGGGT
>CATIWR010117869.1:0-16279 GCA_949677035.1 Omphalea diandra | reverse complement strand
ATTTTCACTAAACCTCTAAATGAAGAAAGGATGAACTTCATTAAGAGAGAATTGGGAATGCTTGATGGAAGCTCCCTAAAGTGAAAATTTTGATCTTATGATTGATTGTTATGTGTGTTATGCATGAGTGATGATTGTATGAACAATTTTATTATTTTTTCTAGTGGATCACATGTTTTCAAAATTTTTCATTCTTATCCTTGTTGACTCATAATTCATCGTCGTTATTCATTATTCATGGTCGCAAATTATAAGTCAATCTTACTTTACTGTCAAATGTCAATTCGCAGTCGCGAAATTTGCGCTCCACTTAGAATTTTGGTCAGTATTTCAAAAATATGACTGTTAATGCGCTTTTTCCGAGGAAAATTTATCCGTTACTCACATTTTCCAGAATTCGCGGTTGCCACTCATGAATTTACAGATGCAAATTAGAGTAACCGCTTAGGCAATTAAGTGATTTGATTGCCAATCATTTCCTCTCTTCATTTAATTCATTTCTAGCAGTTTATGACCATTTTTACACCCCTTCAAGCCTATAAATACCCCCTTCAACAGTGTTTTCATCACTTCACTCCCAAACACTCTTTCTCTCTCTAAAAATCTCTCAAGCCCTCTTCCTCTCTTACTATGGTTCCTAAGAAATTCTCCAAGGTTAACAAGGGCAAGGTAGTGGCTCAACCCTCTGCACCTCTTACCCTCCATCTCATGAAGGGAATCACCAAGGAAGAAAAAGAAAGATTCAAGTCAAACTCCTCCAAAGTGATTCTCCCAAATAAGATTCCATTGACATTCATGCTGGAGACATTGGGCATCAAGGCTGAAATTCGAGCCTTTCTCTGAAATTTGGGATGGATTGAGTTCATCTTTCGAGATGAACTAAGATATGAAAAAGTTGTACACGAATTTATGTGCACCATGTAACTAAGCCGAAAATTCAATTCGAGAGTCGGCCAATACGGGTTAGTGTTTCGAGCCTTTGGCGACCATTTCTTTATTACATTTGACTAATTATCTTCCTTTTTTAATTTGCAAGTTAGAGAACATATTCCTTTCATCATCTCCGCACTTGACATTATCTGCTCCGAATTTTGGTTAGAGATTTCCATCGAAACCAAACACGACCCCCGCTCTTCTTTATCCAAACATATCAAAACCCTACCCCTATGGATCCTTCATCGCATCATCACCTTCTCCGTTAACATAAGAGGTGATGGTAATGAGAAGGTTTCACAAAAAGACTTGTCATTCTTGTTTTGACTTGTCAAAAACTAACCCATCCAAATCGGTCGTTACCTTGTGGATCAATTGATCTATGTGAGTACAAAGCCCAAAAGCCAATTTCTCTTGCCCTCCCACATAACAACAATCTACCATTTTATTGGAGCACTTGATGAGGAGAAAGAGAAATTCCTTACTAAGAAGCTCCTTCCCTCTCAAAACTTCCAAGACCTAACCTATCTTATAAATGTCAAGGCCATACATCCGGACACATACATCTATATTCTTGGTGCAGTAGGAGCGAAGAAGATGGAAACCTCCCAAGCTTCCAATCGAAAGAGGCTTCAAATTGAAAAAGGTAACATACAAGTACCTCCATCTCAACCAAAAGTTAAGACAAAGTTGTCACTTGCTGCCATTGATCGCAAGTTCGACAAGCTAATGAGGATGATGAAGAGAAGGTTCCTCTTCCTTTCACATTTTCACAGTGATACGGTGGACCTCCAAGAGAAACTAGGAGTTCCTCCTTGCCATCTACCAGAACTTCACCAAATTTGAAGATACGCAAGTTGGGGATGGCAACGAAGACGACGTTGTGGATGGAAACGAAGTCGAGGGAGCACAACAAGCACCAGAGACACCATCTTCCAGAGATGATTCTCCACTACTCTAGATTAGGGATCTTTTGTATTTATTTTTTTTATGTTTTTTTAACAAATATTGTGATCCCACAGTTATGAATATATAAAACTTATTTCTTTGCAAACATTGCTATCTTACATGATTGATGTTATTCTCTTATCCATTGCATTATGTTTGCTCCTTATGAATACTTATGCATGAATCTCTTTTTTCATTTATGTACCCTCTTTTTGATCTTGCCAAAGGGGGAGAGATTGTGAAATGGACGAAATAATAACTTGAGGGGGAGCAACATACTTATTATTTTTATCAAATTCACCTTTGATTGAATGAATGATATACTTAGCAAATTTTTTCATAAGCATTCATTGAATCATATTACAATCCAACTTCACTTTCCTGCATCATTTTCACTTTAGGATCAATCTAAGTTGTTAAAATCAAAAAGGGGGAGATTGTTAGACTAGGTAGTTAACCCTAAGTCTTGGACCTCTTTTGATCTTGACAAAGGAGATTGATCAATTCTAATTTTTAATTTAGTGTTGTTTTGCAGTTTTTTTGTTAGTTTTAAGTTAGAAGTTAGATAAAGATCTTAGTCTTTAAAGAATGTAAAACGACTTCTAAATCGTGATTGCAATCTCAGATTCACGATCGCGATCTATGAGAAGACTTACTAGAAACTCAAACAGACAAAATCGAGGAGTCATTCTCGACCACGACTCATCCAAAAGAAGAACTCCAAAAGTGACAGACGAATTCGCAGTGTAAAGCTTGCCTCAATCACTACTGTGAATTTCATAGTAACTTAAGATGCAATCAAGTCCACAATCATAGCTTGACAAGTGTCCCAGATAACCGTTGGAAGTCAAAAATAGCGATAGGAACTTGTTGGTAGCGACTGTGAACCCAAAAGCAGAAGATGAACACTTTTGGCAGATGAATTTTCGTCCTTAGTCGCATCCTGTATAAGGGAAATCGTGACAGCTACCTTTGAGAGCAAGTGAAAGGCAACGGCAATATTTTCCTACTGAACTAATTAAAAGCTGCCATGTGGACTAGCTGTTAGACACAAACAAGATTTTTCTTATGGAATTTGGAATTCGCGATCTCGAATCAAGACTGCCAAACATTTAATGTAAAAATCTGTCTAGTACACTTTGATGAGTTTGTATCAGTTTTATTGCAACGTCTCTTTGGTGGGTAGAGGCTACAAATACCTCACCAAACAGATATAAATGAAAGAGAATTGATAACTTTATACCCAAACTCTTGCAATTTTGCTACTCACTTTTTTCTATTCTTTAAGTTATTATTGGGTGTGAGCATAAACACTAATTATAATGGGTTATAGTGTGAGCCTATCAAAACACTAAAAGATGTTGTTATGTGAGCCTGTTAAAACACAAGTGTAAAGGTTGTTGTGCAAGCCTTAAAACATAAGTGTATAGGTTGTTGTATGAGCCTTCAAAATACAAGTGTAAAAGTTTGGTGTAAGCTTGAAAACACCTTTGAAAGATAGTGGAACACCCAATTTCTAAGAATTAGGGAGCATGTAGGGTTGTTTATGTCTGAACCACTATAAATTGTGTGTTTCTTTCCTTTTCATTTCTCCTCTCTCTTCCCAACTTAAATTTGTATACACCAATTCAAACCCCCCTTCTTGGTGCCTAGGGCCAACAATAATATGGCTTTAAGTAGTGCTTGTTGACTTTAAAGAGTTCACCTTTAGAGTTTATAATCGTATTGATACCATAAGGATAGACTTTGACTATGACAAATGGTCCCGACCACCTAAACTTAAATTTACCAAAAAGAAATGCAATCTTGAGTTAAAGAATAACCCCTTTTATCCTTCCTTGAATTCATTCTTCAAAATGTAACTATCATGCCATTGTTTGGTGTTTCCCTTATAGATTTGATTATTTTTATAAGCTTAAAGATGTAGGGATTTAAGTTCATTTGGCTAAATTTCTCAGCAACAAAATTTAAATGAAAGTTTTCAAATTTTATTGCCCAATAAGCACGATGGTCTAATTCAACTAACAAGTGGCAAACTTTCCCAAACACCAGACGATAGGGAGTGGTACCAATTGTCATTTTGTAAATAGTTCTATACGCTCAAAGTGCATTAAGATACTTCAAAGACTAATCCTTTCTTATAAAGTTGACTGTCTTCTCAAGAATATGCTTAATTGCCCCTTTGGACACCTTGATTTGACCATCATTTGAGGATGGTATGGTGTTGCAATCTTATATGTTACCTCGTACTTCTTAAGCAAGGACTTAAACTGTTCGTTTTAAAAGTGTGATGCCCTATCACTTATAATTGCACGCAGGGCTTCAAAGGTCATGAAAATATGTTTCTTTAAGAACCAAAACACTACTTTGGCATCATTCGAAAGACTGGCTATGGCTTCAACCTACTTGGAAACATAGTCAACCTCCACTAAGATGTGTTGATTCCTAAATGACTTTAGAAAAGGGCCCATGAAATTAATTCCCTACACATTGAAAAGCTTTTATTTAATCATAGAGTTTAAAGGCATCTTATTCCTCTTGGAGATGCTACCTATTCTTTGGCACCTATCATAAGCTTTGACAAAAGCAAAAGAACAATAAATAATGAAGGCCAAAATAATCCACTTTGTAATACCTTAGTCGCGATTTTAGGTAGACCAAAGTGACCTCTACATTCTCGAATATGACAATGAAGCAAAATATCCCCATCTCCTCGTCCGATACATATTGTCTTATAATACCATTAACATATTCTTTAAATAGATAAGGTTCTTCCCATAAATAAAATTTGACATCATGCATAAACTTTTTCTTTTGATGAGAAGTAAAATTGTGAGGAATAATGTCATTTACCAAATCATTTACAAAATCTACATATCACGGAATTTGGAGAGCTTTCAAAAGGAATAGCTGCTCATTTGGGAAGATCTCATTGACCAAGATACTTACCTCTTACTCTTATAGATGTTCTAGGTGCAAGAGGTGGTCGACAACCAAGTTCTCTATTCCCTTCTTATCCTTGATCTCTAAGTTAAACTCTTGAAGCAAAAGAATTCATCTTATAAGCCTTAGCTTTGCATCCTTCTTCGCTAATAAGTAATAAATCATTGTATGATCAGTATACACAATAACCTTAGAGGTAAGTAAATAAGATCAGAATTTATCAAAACCAAACACAATAACTGAAAGGACTTTTTTCGTAGTGGCATAGTTGAGTTGGTCATCATTAAGTGTACAACTTGTATAGTATATAACATGAAGCTTTTTGTTCTTGCTTCACCCTAAAATAGTTCCAATGGCATAGTCACTCGTATCGCACATCAACTCAAATGGTAAGGACTAGTTTGACTTTATCATGAATGGTGCAAAAGTGAGTTCCTTTTTCAACTTATGAAAAGCATTTAAACATTCATCAATAAAGGTAAAAGGAAAATCCTTAGTTAAAAATCACAAAGGGGTTTATAAATATTAGAAAAATCTTTAATAAAATGTCGATAAAACCCTGCATAGCCTAGAGAGCTCCTTATCCCTTTCACAGATATTTAAAGAGACAATTTTTCTATGAAATTGATTTTTGCTTGGTCCATTTCAATGCCCTTGGATGAGATTTTATGCTTAAGTATAATGTCATCTTGTACCATAGGATGACACTTTTCCTAATTAAATACGAAATTGGTTTCTTCACATCTTTCCAATTCCTTGTCAAGATTAGCCAAAAAAGCATCAAAGGTATCACCAAAAATAGAGAAATCATCCATGAATATTTCTACAATTCATTTCACATTTTAAAGAATATGGTTGTCATACATCTTTGGAAGGTGGCCGACAAATTGCATAGCCCCAAAGGCATATGCTTATAAGCAAATGTATGATATATGCATGTGAAAGTCATTTTTTCTTGATCTTCTAGTGTTATTTGAATTGGTAATAGCCTGAGTCCCAATCTAGAAAGCAATAATACATACGCCTTGCAAGTTTTTCCAATATTTGGTTAATGAAAGGCAAGGGAAAGTGATCCTTATAGGTTATCGAGTTTAACTTCCTATAGTCAATACACACTCTTCACCCCATCATGGTCCTAGTAGGGATAAGTTCATTATTGCCATTGGTCATAATTGTCATATCCCTTTTCGTAGGAACGACTTAGACCGAACTAACCCATGTGATATTCAAAATGAGGTAAATGATCCCACATCTAGCATTTCACCACTTCTTTTCTAACTACCTCCTTCATATTAGGGTTGAGTCTCCTTTAGTGTTCTATAATGGGTTTGTGATTGTCCTCCTTCAAAATCTTATGCATACAAAGTGTAGGACTAATCCCCTTAATGTCCGTTATGGTCCACCCTAATGTTTTAATCCTATTTTACAACACCCTCAATAGTTTTTCCTCATCGATTTGAGTGAGCTCATTAAAAATAATGATAAAAAAGAGTATTATCATTCCCTTAGAATGCATACTTAAAGTGAAGGGGTAAAGGTTTGAGTTCAAGATAAGGAGGTTTAAGAATGAAAGCTAGGGTTACCTTAAGGTATTTTTTATCATCTAAAGGTTCAACTAAAAAATAAGAGAAAGATATGTCACATACCTTTAGAGTTGGGGTACTTACCTCTTCAGCATCTTCCTCTTTCTCTTCCCTTATTATTGCAATGGCTATCTATTCATGATTGGTTGCAACTTATTCTTCTTTGGACACTTCTTTGGCACATTCCTCAATGATGTCGATTTTTAAGCATTGTTCATCCTCTATGTAATAGTATTGTACATGCTGAAAACCACTTCCTCATCTCTTACTCATAATGTAAATATGCCTTCTCTAACATCCACCAAGGCACCATCGGTTGCAAGGAAGGTTCGTCCTAAGAGCAAAGGCATTTCTCTAGCCACTTCTATATCAACAACCACAAAATCTATGAGAATTACGAACTTATCTACTTTGATGAGCATATCCTCCACTATCCCTTTTGGATAAATGATTGAATGGTTTGCTAGTTGAACATAAATGTTGGTAAGCTTTATCTTGTTAATACCTAGTTTTTCAAAAATAGATAAAGGCATTAAGTTAATGCTAGACCCTAGATCACAAAGAGCTTTATCAAAAGAAACATGACCAATATCATAAGGTATAGTGAAACTCTCTAAATCTCTTTTTTTTAGAGGTAACTTGTTAATGAGGATGACACCACACTCTTCAGTTAAAGTGACTCTCTTGCATTCCTCTAATTTGCTTTTCTTTGATATCACATCCTTCATAAACTTTGCATAATTTGGCATTTGGGAAAATGCTTCCACAAACGGTATGTTGATTTGAATCCTTTTGAGCATATCTAAGAATTTTGCAAATTGCTTGTCCACTGAGTTTTGCTTTAAGTCTTGAAGGAAAATGAAAGGGAGGAACATCAGGCTTGACCTTTTCCTTAGGCTTGTCCTTTTAGATTGGTTCTTCTTTTTTGTCTACCTTACCATCTTCTTTTATCTCTTCCTCCACCTTTTTTTGAAGTTCCCTACCACTCCTTAAGGTGATGGCTTTCACTTAGTCTCTCGAATTGGCTTCAAAATTGCTAGGTGAGGTGTATTAGGATCTAAAACTATAAGCATTAGCTATTTATCCCACTTGGATCTCAAGGTTATGGATAGAAGATGAGTGATTTTTATTGGCTTGATCCATTTTGGAATCAATTCTCTTCACATTCTTTTCATTTTGTTCTAGCTTGGTATTGTTGAAGGTTGTGAAATTTTTTAAGAGGTTTCCTAGGCTCAATTTCTTTCCTTGAGGTTAGTAGTTTGGTGGTGGGGGTTGAAAACCAAGTGGTGCCCCTTGATCTTTAGGGTTTAAGGTATGATTGTTGGACCAAGAGAAGTTTGGGTGATTATGCCACCCTAGATTATAGGTATTTGAGTATGGTTTATTAGGTTAATGGTTGAAATTTCCTACATATTTTACTTATCTTGGGCAAAAGGGTCCCTTGTTTGGCAATTATCACTTTTATGCCCTATTTTATGAAATTCTTTAAGAGGTTTTCTAGGCTCAATTTCTTTTCTTGAGGTTTGTAGTTTAATGGTGGTGGTTGAAAACCAAGTGGTGCCCCTTGAGCTTTAGGGTTTAGGGTATGATTGTTGGACCAAGAGAAGTTTAGGTGATTACACCACCCTAGATTATAGGTATTTGAGTATGGGTTATTAGGTTAACGGTTGAAGTTTCCTACATGGTTTACTTACTCTTGGACAAAAGGGTTCCTCATTTGGTAATTAACACTTTCATGCCCTGCTTTCCCACAAAAATCACATATAACCTACAAGAAAGGAAAAGACACAACATTACAAGTAAAAGCATTCAATTATTTAGACAAGGTGGATATATGTCCTTGCAATGTTTGGAAGGCAACCACGTTGTGAACCTCCACTACTTTGTTTGGCAAAATCTTCTCATGGGCTTGGTAGTTATTGTTTGCCATTGTTTTAATCAAATCATAAGCTGCATTAGTTATTTTATCTAATAAAGATCCCCTAGCTGTTGTATCTATAATGATTTTGATTTACCTAAAGGGCTCGTTATAAAAGGTGTGCATGATTGACCACTTTGGAATTTGATGATTTGGGAACTTTCTTAAGAGATCCTTAAACCTTTCCCAAGCCTTATTGAAAGTTTCCCATCCAATTAGCTAAAAGTTGTGATATTGTTTCTAAGTGGAGCCATTTTTTATGGAGGGAAGTATTTAGCCAAAAAGGCTTAAGAGAGTTGATCCCAAGTAGTGATACTCTAAAGAATTGATCCATGCCTTACCTTTGTCCTTGAGAGTGAATTTAAAGAGGCGTAGCCATATTGCATTTATAGACATTCTATTTTGCTAAAAAGTGTCAAAAATTTCTAAGAAATTAGCTATATGCGCATTTAGATCTTTATGGGAGAGGCCATGGAACTAGATAGTATTGGTCAACATTTGAATGACTGTTGGCTTAATCTCAAAGCTAGTAGCATTAACAATTAGTTAAGTGATAGCCAGCTATAATCCTTCAAGAGGGGGTATGGTAAATTCTTTTAAAGGTCAGTCTCCTTAGTTTGCCATCTCTTGAATTTTTCGTTACTCTCAACTTCTTAGGGTGCATTCAATTTTTAGATCGAGAGGAAGCAAATGTTCTTCATTCTCTTAATTTTGGGTTCTAGTCATGAAAAAATATGGTTAAAACAAGAAAATAAAATTTTGGAGTAATACAAAAATAATAACTTAGTATTAAAGTCATCAATCCCTAGCAGCAACACCAAAAACTTGATGACGAGTGCCAAAAACTTGATGACGAGTGCATGCTATATAAAAACCCTTGAGTTGTAAATGCTTAGGTCAGAAGTAATAAAGTGTACTTGTGAGTATGAATATCATTCCCATGAGGATCAAGTTTAGTACTAAGTATCTTGTATCTTATATCCTATATTAGCTAGAGAATCAATAAAGGATGATGAATAAAATTATAAATAAGAAAATTAAATTAAATGCTAGTAATAATAAGAGATAATCAATGGATGAGAATGGATAGAGGTTCAACTTCACTTGATGATCTTTTATTGGTCCCCCTATCCTTATCTTATTGGTTCATTCATCTTATGCTACTACCGAGTCACTAAGGTGATCAATTAATCCCTCTCGAGTATAAATTGAAATACAAAAGTATGTTAAGCTAAAAGTTCCTCAACTCAAAAAGCTAAACATCATCCAATTGTCATACCAAGCAAGACTCTATGGATAGTAATAGTTTGTTAAGATTTATTAACTCAATAACAACATAAGGGAATTGTTATAGGCTCTGTCCTATGAAAAACATGTCTTCATTGTCAATTCACAAAACTAAGATGATTAATGGCTGGGAAATCAAACATAAAGAACTCAACAATTGCTAGCACCAATAATGAAAGAAACGAAAAATAATTAGATTAAGAAAACTTAAAAGAAGTCATACAAGATCCATTTATAGCCTTAGCCAAAAAGAGTTTAGTTCATAATGAAATAGAAAGAAGAAACGAAAACAATCAAATCAGACCCAAGAGAAGTCATGAACTTCTTTTTGATTTCCTTGATTGCTTGCACCTTTTCTTTCTCTAGCTTCTTGATGAAAACTTCTTTGAACAATATTCTCCTCTTTAGCTTAATCCTTTTTACCCTAATTCTAGCTAATTTCCTTCCTTAAATTATGTTCAAACCATACCTTAGGAAGAGGAAATTGAATGTCTTCAAAAGGAAAATAATCTGCTAAAAGATTTTCTTGTGTTTGTGACATTAAGGAGGCGTATGATCATATGCCTATTGAAGCATAGTTGTGCTCTTCTTCGATTGCTTTGTAGCAGCTCAAGCTCTTTAAGGTGCACGATTGTGTATTTAGGTCATATGTTTCCCTGCCTTTCTGCTTGTTTGCTTTGTTGAGGTGCAAGGTTGTGTGCCTAGGCCATATGGTTGTGTGCCTTCTCTTTTCCTCATATACATTGCTTTTCTTCATTTTCTACCTACAAGACACCATTTTTCATACATTAGGTCTATTATTATGCTAATTTCAAAGGGAATGCATGGATTCTAAGAAGAATAAACTATAAAAATATAAAAATTAATCCACTAAACAATATTAGCCATAGGTTATTCCCTATTAAAAGGCCTAGCTCAAAAGCCAAATCCTGTCAATGAACACAACATCAATTTGAAATAACATAAATAAATAAGGATACTAAGAAGGGTTAAGAGAAATTCCTAATGAGCACACATCAGGTGCTGCACATGTACCCCTTGCCCCTGAAACATCGATCTAAGAATTGTATAAGTACGCTAGTGCTATAGACCCCTAGTCGAATAGGTGAAGGAGCCTCAGGTCCTTTAGCACTATCACTAGGTAGATCTTAACCATGTTAGAGCTGCTAGAGAATAGGATCCCTAACAAAGCATAGAGTAGAAAGCAACAAGCATGCTACGCTACTACCTCCTTCGGCTGGCATCAAAGACCTAAGGTGCACCTGCTTGTATGCTAGATCGCTCGAAAGTTCAGCTGCCCTTAACCTCAGAGACGTAGCCAAATAGTTTAGAGCATTATTCTTTAGAGCATTACATCATTCACACTAAAGTTACCAGGGAGAGGGATGCCAACAAAGTGAATTCTCATCAAATATGTGAAAATCCCCCAGTCTGATCTTCAGTTTCCCTATCAGTGATAGATGCAAGGTGTAAGTAGTGTCCATCAACTGCTCATTTAGTGCTTGAGTCATCACAGAATCGATCCTTAGGGCCTACTTTGGCAATGTCCAGAAGAATAGGCATTAGCCTAGTCCCTTTCAAGAGGGCTACCACCTATAGGTGTAACTCCCAGAATCATGTCGCTGCTAGACCCATCGCCCCGTCTCCCTTCTAGTAGGAGACATTGCCTTAAAAAAAGAAAAGAGAAGAAGCAATAAACACTCACAATCTAAGAAAAAAGAAAAAGAAAAAAGAAAAGGAAGAAAAAAAATGAAAAAATCAAGAAAAGGAAGCAAAGTAGCAACTACGGATGGTTGAACAAAAGATTCGAAAGAATAAGGTAGTTGGTCTGAGTGATAAAGGGATTCCTCAAAAAATTTTCAAAATTAATTTTCTTCAAAAATTTTATGAAAAGTCTAAAAGGTGGCTCAACAACCACATAAAGACAAAACTAATGCATTAAGAGTTTGTACAGGATCAACAAACGAATTCTCAAAAAAATTGAAATAAAATAATTTATTTATTTATCTATTTGAAGTATCATAATCCCTAGTGGATTGTTTCACAAACTTATTTTACCATATTTTCATATAGATCAATAAGAAAAGCAAAAGCACACGAATCAATACTATAAATCACGCTAACAAACAAAAAATAAGAACTTCGTCAAAAAAATAAAAGGTAACTACCCTAAAACTATCCTTGAATATTTTTAAAACTAACCTAATGTTTGCATGCAAAAAGAAATTCTATGATGATGCTTAAGATCTGCATTATTGAAAAATAAAAGTGCAAAGAAGAAAAGGGAAAAGGAAAAGAGCACCCATCACTCTTGAGGCAGCTCCTACTAAATGATGATGTAGCTTGTAAGTCGTCAGTGTATCACCTGTAGCGGAAAACCTATGGGAATAATCTTCGTTGTCACACCCGTTAAAAGGTTCACCTTTGCAAACCCCAATGGGAATGTAGCTGCTCCTAGGCTTCGTGTGTGATAATATCCTCATTAAAAAACTCGTTTGGGATGTCAAACATCTTGTCGTCGATAAAATTGGCCATGGTGTCATCTTTAAAGGGCAGAAAAATCTAACAAGTTAAGTTTGAAAAATTTTAGGAGTGAGAAAGAAGAGAGAAAGAGGAGAACGAGAAAAATGAAGTGGTCGTTGTTAAGAGGGTTTTTATAGTGAGCCAGGTCTATATAGCCTAAGCTGGGTTGTACAAGTCAGGCTTCATGTTTTGAAAATCTTTTCATCAAGTGGTTTCTACAGACCATTGGAAGCTGACAAGCCTAAGTTAACCCTTCAAGCCTAATTTTTTAAGTTAACCCTTTAAGCCCAATTTTTCAAGTTAACCCTTTAAGCCCAACTTTTCAAGTTAACCCTTTAAGCCCAATTTTCTAAATTAACCTTCTTAAGCCTAATTTTCCAAGTAGCACTTCAAACCTAATTTTCAAAATGGCCCTACTAAGGCCTGAGAGGCCGATGAAAACATTTAGCTTAGTAAATTGACTAAAATATCCTTGCTCCTATCAAAACCTTGAAAGACTATATGGCTTTCCAATAAGTTAATCGAATTATCAAAATACCCTTCAGCCGTAAGCTTAGCTTTCATAAAGGCTTAAGTAAGCTTTCGAGAAGAGATTCAACACCATACAAATATATGGACCTATAAGGGCAATTTTCATAATATATGGGCCTGACTCCACTTCTCTAGGACCAAAATGAACCCCCCAAGATAGCCAAAAGGATTCCAAGAATATCAAGTCATCTTTTACATGCCAAAAGGATAGGAATGACATGAGATCAACCTCAGGGAACATCTTTAAGCCAGGATTGCCAACTAGAGGGGTTGAAGCACTCGTGAAAGATTTGAAAACATTGGCAACTACAAGAAGACTGTTGTAAACACGAGATACAACAACACTTGGTATTTGCTAGAAAGCTATCATAACTTCTTCAGTGCTTGTTATAGAGTTGTTGAAAGGTACAACAACACTTGGAACCTACTAGAAAATTGCCAAAACTTCCTCCGTACCTGCTAGAGAGTAATTGAGAGGTACAACCACACCTGGTACCTACTAGAAGTTGCCACAATTTTTTTAGTACCTATTAGAGAGCTACTGAGAGGTACAATAATGCCTAGTACTTCCTAAAAGGCTGACAAAACTTCTTAAGTACTTGCTATAGAGCTGCTCCAAGGTATAACAACATTTGGCACTTGCTAGAAAGCTGCCAAAATGAGCTTTAATACTTACTTGAGGAGTTGCTAAAGAATTGTATCATTTGGTATCCCTGCTAATGATTACATTTCTCATATTACTTTGATCAAACTTATTCAAACAACTATTTCTCAAATGTTATTTTTCAAACCCTACAAAAGTAAGGGGTAAACTATAAGTATCATATTTTAGGCCTCAGGATGCAAATCTCGATGATGAAAATCACTAAGTGTGAGCAATTGGTCAATTCGGTCAATTTTGAAAGTATTTTTAGACCAAACTAAATTAATAGATTTAACTGAAATATTAATTGAATTGAATTGAAAATTTTTAGAAATTGAAGTAAATTGAACCGAATTAATCGATATAATATATATAAAAATTGAACTGACCTACAAATTTTAGAAACCAACTAAATTGAACCGAGTGAATCGAAAACACCATGCAAACTGAATTCAAAATCAAGTTAACAAAAATTTCATATATTGTTCATCATATGAAATAAAAAAATTCTAATCTTTGGTTCCTAAACATCATCATTAATATTAAAACAAATATTACAATCTAGAAAATAGATATCATAATACTACACCAAATAAAACCACAAGCCACAACACATGCATAAATATTAAACCATAACATAAGTGATGAAAACCAAAAAAAGTTTCAATTCAATGCTGAAGCACAAGATTCTTATTACAAGAGTACAATTTCAAACTAAAAAAATAGTAAAAAAAATTTTAAGTATCACAGTAAGCATAATATAATCCACCTAATTAGGTTATCTAATAAAAAATTTAATTTTTACATAATAAGACATTAAGAAACCAAACTATTTTTACAACAAACTCTAATAAAAAAAACTAAATTGTTTTTTATGCATGTAAACTTCCAAACTATTCTAGCAATAAACCAAATTGTTCTAGCATTGAATACCAACCTAAGTAGAAGATGAAGAAGAAAAATTAAGAAATATGATGCATGTAAACTTCCAACAAACTCATACAAGTCTTACCTTATTAAAAGAGTACCAATTATTACAGAGAGAATGAGTGAACCACCGCTGGATAAAGGACAAACCATCATTGGGTGACTAGAAAGAAAGGCCCAAATAAGCGAGGAGGGGCTGAGAAATGAAATTAAGGATCAATTAATGATGAGATAGAGGGGACCAAACCTTTAACTAGACAGTGAGAGAGGGAGGATGTGGAAGACAAGAGAGAGAGGGAAGGGAGTGGCGGCTTGGGTTTATTCAGATCATGCGAAAGAAAGAAGAAGGAGCACAATTACGGTTTGAATTGAAAGGCATCATATAACTTGGGTTGGTTTTCAAATTATTCAATTTTTAAGTGTATTTAATTGAACCGATCAAAAATTATAATTTTATAATTTTCATTAATCGAACCAAATCGATTGAGCTTTATAAATAAAACCAAAAATTAAACAATATTGGTTCGATTTGGTTTGTCGATTTTCATGAAAATTTACTCACCCCTCATAATCACTTAATATATTCTCTGAAATGCAAGGAGAAATTGCCAAAAGAAGAGAAAAAGGCCTTAAGGCACCTTAGAGAACCTTAAAACCAAGCACCATCAATATGCCCAAATCTAAAACAAGCCAAGTCTAAGACAAAACTTAACTACTAGCCTAGATTAATGTGTTATATAGCCTACCTAGCATGGTTGTACAACCCAGTAACCAAGATTGTACAACCCACCATCGGGTTATACAACCCTACCTTAAACCCTAGCAGAGGAACTTTCTAGAACTAGTCTCCCCTTAAACTCTAAGGTTGTACAAACTTGAAAGGTGGATATATAACCTAACCTTAGTTGTACATCCCATGTGCAAACTCTAATTTCAAGAGGTCCATCTCCTTCTCTGTGATTGGATATGAACATCCTATAACCATAACCATTTTTTGCTCTGGTGCAACCATTGATCATCTATAAATACCTTCCCATTTGAAGAGATAGGGTATGACCATTAGATTATGGACATTTGGATACAAAACCCAATGATGAAAATTATTGAACCAAATCCCCATAATGCAAAGAGGAATTTCTTAAAGTAAGGGATGAAAATCATAGGAAACCATGGAGAAGTTCAAAACCAAGCCTAAAGACCAAGCTCAAGCCTAGTTAAGGGACTGCCAACCAATCTAGATGGGTTGTAAAACCCATAAATTAAGGCTACACAACCCTCAATTCAAGGCTTTATAGCTTTTAAGGCTCTACAGTCTTATTAAAACCCTAACAACAACCTACCGCCATATACTCGGCTTTCGCAATAGATAAGGCAACTGATACTTGCTTTTTACTAAACCATAAAACTAGGCATCCACCTATGAACTAGCAAGTCCCAAAAGTGCTTTTTCTATCTAACAAGCTACCCGCATAATCTGCATCTGAATACCCTATGAGACTAAATGAAGAATCCCTAGGATACCATAATCCTAAGTGTATTGTGCCATGTAAATACATAAAGATCTTTTTAACAACATTCAAATTAGATTCTCTAGGAGAGGATAGGAACCTATCATATATGCAAACAATAAACATGATATCTGACCTACAAGCAGTAAGATAAGGTAAAGATCTAATCATACCTCGATATCTCTTTTCATCTACCTCTTTACCCGATTCATCCTTATCTAAGTTGATGGTACTGCTCATTGGATTTTTAACTACTTTGCAACCATGCATTTCAAATTTCTTTAGCATTTCCTTTGTATACTTGGCTTGGTTGGTGAAGATCCCTACCTTGGATTGCTTGATTTGTAGACCGAGAAAGAATTTGAGCTCTCCTATAATGCTCATTTCAAATTCCCTAGTCATACACTTAGCAAAATCCTCACAAAGAGATTCATTAGTAGTACTAAAGATAATATCATCAACATAGATTTGAACGATTAATGTATCATGCTTGTGTTTTTTGACAAAAAGTGTGGTGTCTACCTTTCTTTTCTCA
>CATIWR010117865.1:0-32486 GCA_949677035.1 Omphalea diandra | reverse complement strand
AAATCCCTCAATAAATCGACGATAATACCTAGCTAGTCCTAAGAAACTTCAAAATGCTGCAACATTTTTTGGGGTTTCCCATTTTACTATTGCTTCAATTTTGTTTGGATCCACCTCTATGCCCTTTTCAAAAACTATATGTCCTAAAAATACCATATGGTCAATCCAAAACTCGCACTTGTTTAATTTAGCAAATAGCCATTTTTCTCTCAAAATTTGCAACACAATCCTTAAATGTTGTTCATGCTTTTCTCTACTCCTTGAATACACCAGTATGTCATCAATGAACACAATAACAAATTTGTCTAAGTAAGGTCGAAACACTTTGTTCATAAGAGCCATAAATGTTGTTGGTGCATTAGTCAAATCAAATGGCATCACCAAAAATTCATAATGCCCATACTTGGTTTGAAAAACTATCTTTGGTACATTTGAGTTTGAAATTTTGAGCTGATAATATCCTGATTTTAGGTTAATTTTAGAAAACACCGTGCTCCTTGTAACTGGTCAAATAGATCATCTATCCTTGGTAACGGGATATTTATTCTTCACAGTGACCCGATTTAACTGCCTGTAATCAATACACAACCTCATTATTCTATCTTTCTTTTTAACAAATAATACTGGTGACACACTAGGTCTGATGAATCCCTTTTCAAGTAGTTCTTGTAATTGGGTATTTAATTCTCTCAACTCAGTTGGAGCCATCCTATAAGGTGGTATGGATATCAGTTCAATTACTGAGACTAGTTTAATTGTGAATTTTATCTCCCTATCAGGTGGCAAACCAAGTAAGTCAGCTGGGAACAAATCTGGAAACTCATTCACCATAAAAATATTCTAAAGTAATTCATTTGTTAACCTTGTATCTACCACATGTGCCAAATAAGCCTCATAACCACTTTTAATCATGCGAAAAGCCTTGATAGCAGAAACTAGACATGTAGGTACAGTTTGTCTTTCCCCTTGAAACACAACCCTTGTATGATTTGGAGATTCTAGAATAACTTCTTAGTAAAATAATTCATTATTACATGATATTTGGACAACAAATCCATACCCAGTATCACATCAAATTCATGTAGTGGCAACAGTACTAGATTAACATTCAACTCAATGTCATCACTGTGAATCAGACAATCATGACATACCTTATCCACAATAATCACATTTCTCAGAGGAGTACTAACACATAGATCAAAACCTAAAGGTTGATGCTTACTACATAAGTGTGATGCCATGTTCAATGAAATGAATGAATGTGTGGAGCTAGGATCAATTAATGCATTGACTTCTAAATCATGGAGAAAAAGTTTACCAGTGATTACTTCTGAAGCAGCAACAACTTCTTACCTAGTCATGGAAAATACTCTAGCTTGTATCGGGGTCTAGAACTTTAACCTTCTGATCTGCTCATACCTTGGCCAATTGTGGTTGTTCGACCTTTGCCTCTGCCTCTACCAAATGATACTCCAACTTCACTTGCCTTTGAAACTTCAACTGTGGGCTCTGATGTAGCTCTGCCTCTGCCTCTACCTCCCTCTGACATTCTAGATTCTTTAGGACAATATCTAAGCATATGATCAAGAGACCCACAAAAGTAGCACCCCAGTCAATTTTCTACATTCACCCATATGTTGCCTGCCACAATGTACACATGAGGGTCATTGTTACATCACTTGACCTTGACCTCTGCCTGCATAAGATGAAAGTCCTACTCGTCTGCCTCTATGGCTAGAGTAACCACCCTTAGCATTGGACTGTGATGGCATATAATCTCCACATTTACCTTTCTTTCTATTAAAATCCCCCATAAACTCAGTAGGCCCTCTTTTAACTCGTTGCTCCATCCTTTCTTTTTCTAATCTTTCCACCCTGATTACAACAACTTTTAATTTGGAATAACTTTGAAGATCTGCAGATGTGATCTTACTTCTGATCTCATATCTCAATCCTTCTTCAAATTTTTGACATTTTTCTTTATCAGTGGCTACCACAAAGGATGCATAATGAGATAATTGATTCAAATTTACCTCATATTCAGCTATAGTCATCCGTCCCTGCTTTAGGTTCACAACTCTCTTCTTTTATCATCTTTATATACTTTTGGCATGTAATTGTTATTGAACTCATGAAGAAAGTCATCCCATGTAAGCACTGAAGGTTGGGCATCACTCTCTGTAATGGTTTCCCACCAATCGTATGCATCCCCCTGTAATAGTGACACTGCAAATCAAACTTTTCTTCAGGTGTGCATTTCATAAAGTTCAAAACTCTTTGTGTTCTTTTTAGCCATGTCTCTACCACTAATGGATCTGTGGTACCACTAAAGTCAACTGCACCCTATGCACTGTTGGTTCACCAATTTTATGTTGTGGTTGATTATGAGATATGTGTTGTGTATGAGAATGTGTGGGAGATCTAACTCTGTCAATAGGTTGATCTCTTAATGGTTGGCATGATGCTTCTATCGAATGCAAATCGTCTGACTCCTCTCTCCTTGGTGAGCCATGGGTACTACCATGACTACCTTCTGCTAATGGCCTATAGACATATAAGACTATGTCATATGATAATCCAAAATAGTGCAAAAGTCATGTCATGTTCATATGTATGTCCCTATGGAACCTATCCCTGCTTTGATACCAAAAATAGTAACGACCATTTTCATTTACAAAACTCATAGCATTCATGTCCTACATTTGCATAAAGGTTTTATTTATCATACATACACAATCAAACATATATTTAATGTACATATATGTTATCTAATGTCAAGACTAGTGACCATAACTAGTTCCTATCTAAATGTATGTACATGACACAAAGAGAGAGAGAGAGTTGGAATTCAGCCGACGACTTGTAGTCCATTTGTCTCAATGCAAAACTCTAAGCACTAAATTGTCCAATCCTTATTCTTTGATATATAAGAAATATAATTGCGATTTGGTGAGTCGCGACTTAGTGAATAAAAATAATAATCAAATTCTTATGGCACTACTAACATAAGAATATCATCAAGATATATTACAAGTATAACAATTGACTATGAAAGTGCAAGTGCAATAGATTTATTTTTATGTGGTGACCTTGGAAGGCAAACACTGCTCCCAGGAATTCATATGATTCAAGTGACATTTGATTTTGTTGGCAAGCATATAACAAGTGATTCATTTGATCAATAACATGTGCCAATTAGACCTATTGGTCCATCTTCCACGTGATTAATAACAAGTGCCAATGGGACATGTTAGTCCATCTTCCACGTGATTTGCAAGTGTTTGACAAGCCGGTCACAACGTCCTTTTTGTACCATATGCAAGTGTTCATAACAATGGTATATCAAGTAATCATTAAGACCATATGATTCTCACTAGACTTGTATTCATATGTAAAAGGTAACAATTGAATCACATATACATGTAATAGGACATAATCACATCATAAAATTATCACACATATATACATTGGAATCTAATTATCGTTTTTACTCACCTTTTGATGTGACCAACCTTTATGGTAGGTTTGGTTCTCTCTCTAGGGCTTCCTCAAAGTTTTGAGATCCTAACATTTGATACATACATGGTTATAAGTATGTCAAAATGATTATGAACTATGGCATGATTCATGCAAGTGGACCTAGTGTTTATGCATATTTTCCTTATATGACAGACTGAGCTTGCTATACTCTCACAAAAATAATTCTCGATATACTTATCCAAATGACTTGATTCATTTTTTCAAACAAACTAGACACATAATGAGACAAAATATTCGAATCTCAAGCCAATATCAAACACATAGAAAATGTAGTGAATTTTTAAAATTTTTCCCTTTGTAATGTCATCTCAGTCTAAGTAGCTCTTACATTCTTGGGTATATCTCAAATTATACAAATCCAATTGTAATAATAATCTACCATCAGTTACAAAACATATAAATTAACATTTTTCATGGTTTACGTATTATCTAATTTGGTCTATAAGGTCACCAAAACAAAGGACCAATCTCAGGGTGAATAGGTTTGTAACATATTGACAAACAACCATGATTAAGGGATAATATTTCAACAACCATAATGGATTTGGGAAACTTATTTCTTAGGTATGTAGATTAGATATAAATATACAATTTTCAAGTTTGGACCATCATCAAATTATGAATCTATGGCCATCAAATTCTTAGAAAATAGAATTAAAAGAAAGGTGGGGTTTCATCTAGGTACAGGGTCAGTCCCAATCAATGGGCCATATTCCACACAACAAATAAATCAAAAATTCTTTACATGTATTTATAAGGGATATAACCCTACAAATTTCATGTTTTAAACTTTTTCAAAATCAGAACATAAGGCCATCAAAATATAAGAAAATAGAAAGACTGAGGTCATCTCAGTTGGTTGTGAACTAGCCCTAATGAAGGAGCCATAACTCCTCACACACACCAAATTAAGCAAAACTGTTTCATATGCATTTATATGGAATATAGAGCTGCAACTTTCATATTTTTTACTTTCCCTAATTCCTCTTCTATGGTTATGAAATTGTGGGTACAAAATCCTGCTCTAACAGCAAAATCCAATACAAACAGCTCTTGTTCTCTTGGATTTCAACTTTCGTCCAAAAGCTCTACCTCAATTATTCCATAATTCTCACTAACCATGCATGATTAACATGTCATGAGAGGTTAATTTCAGTTGAGAAGAAGATAAATAACTTACCTATTGTCCCAAAATTAAAAAACCTTAGGACTTTTTCCTAGGTAGCCTATAATTATTCCTCTCCTTCTTCTTCTTCTTCTTCTTCCTTACTTTCTTTCTTCTTTAGCTCTCTCTCTCTTCTACTATAACACATGTATAATCCCTTAATTTGGATCTTAATGGGTCAAAATTTCCACTTGTAAGCCTATTGCAGCAAGAAAAAATCATGGTGTCGCATTCCTATTGGTTGGAAGTTCACTTTCCTCTTTTAGTCCCTCATCTTCACTTCTTAAGCACTTCCATCCATCTACTAATTCCTAGATGTTCCTTAGACTTTAAAATAAGCTCTATAACACCATTATTTATGATGCTATAATAGGCATACAATATAAAACATTTGTCACGGAACTATACAAATACTACATATATGTTCAAGTGTCCCAAATGCAACAGTGCAAGTGTCATTGTCGTGCTTCTACAATTCACATGTATAAATGATTATTTATCCAATGCATATGTTCATGTGAGATTTAATATCATTTATGCAATGAATATGTTCATGTGATAATGCCAATGAATGTGGATAAGGATGTTACAGAAATAGTAGAAAAAAGTAGAAATTGTATAAATGAGATGAGTCACCGTTAGAAAGGCTTTTATAGTGGCCCTGGGCTATATAACCCTTGTTGGGCCAACTCGGCCTAAGGACCAACTCCCTTCTTACCCTCAAACTTTAGGCCGTTAAGCCAATTACACCTAAATTACAAAAATACCCTCGATTCCCCTTCAAGCCCAATTACAACCAATTTACCCAAATACCCCACTTCCCAAATAGCCCAATTGCATCCAAATTATCAAAATGCCCTTAGTTTTCTAAAAGACCCTAGAGCTCCTAATTTACCAAAATACTCTCATTCCTTTTAAAGTGCCTAAAGAACACCTTAACTTTTCTAATTAAAGTCAAACCACCAAGATATCCATCAATGACAATATTACCCTTTCCAAGATTGCAAAAGTATTTTTTAGGAAGTCTTTCTCTTAGAAATAGCAAGGCCTAAGGAAACGCTTCCTATGACATTTAGGCCTTAGGCCCATTACCTTTAGATCAAAACAAATTGTAGGACAACTAAAAGAGTTACAAAGATATGGATTCAGTTTTACAAATGTTAGAAGGGCTTGAACGACACAAGAACAACCCAGGAAGTATACCTGAGACAAAATCATCAGTTAGAAAGATTGAAGCACCTAAATAGAAATGCGAGAGCATTAGTGACTATAAAAGGCTAATTATCTAATATCAAACACCTGGTACTTGTTAGAGAGCCACCATAACCACTTCAATAGCTGTTTGAGAGTTACTGAAGAATTATAAACTTCAGTACTTGCTAGAGGGCTGCTGGAAGGAGAAACTTAACCTTGGTACTTACTAGAAAGCTGCCAAGAAGTTCAATACATGCTTGAGAGCTGTTAAAGAATGATCAACTCCATTACTTGCTAAAGGGTTACTGAAAGGAGAAACTTAACCTTGGTAATTGATAGAAGGCTGCCAAGAAGCTCAGTACTTGCCCAAAGAGCTACTATGAAAATTGTATCCTTTTATATGGTTTATCTAGTTTGAGTTTATAACTAATGCTTTACAGTGTCTTATCTAATAGTTATTTCTAAAATGATGTTGTCAAGCCCCATAGAATAGGGGCAAACTATTAGCACTAGATTTTGGGTCTTAGGATACAAGCCAAATGATGAAAATCACTAAACCTATTCCCCAAGATGCAAGGAAAAACGCTAAAAGAAGAGAAACAAAGCCTTAGGAGACTTTGGAAAAACCCAAAACCAAGCTAAAACCAAACCAAAACCCAAAACTAAACCCGATACCAATCTTGCACAAAGAGATGTATGTCCCACTAAACAAGGATTTACAGTCCAACCTAAAATACGAATGTACATAACCTAAATAGGGATGTACGACCTACCTTAAACCTTAATCCATAAAACCTTTTGGAATTAGTTCCCCCTTAAACCTAAAGGCTGCATAACCCTGACAGATGGATGCACATCCCATATGCAAACCTTAATTCTAGTACATTCATTTCCTTATCTGTGATTGGATATGTCCATGGAGCAACTAGAACTATCTATGGTACTATGAACCCATTCAACACCTATAAATAGCCCTTCTCCATTTTGAAGGTGGGGGAAGGCTTTAAAACCCTAAGGTTACACTACTGAAATCGCTTCTCAACTTACACTTAACATAGAAAGCCCTAAGATCCCAACTCACCTAACTTATTCCAAGGCAGAATTAAAATTGTCTTCACCTTTTGAGCATTCCTTAAGCATTTTAGAGGTTGTAAAGCACCTTGTGAGCCTCTAAAGGCATAAAACACATAAAGAGAATCTAAAAACCCCCTTTCCCTTCTTCTTCTTCCCTTTTTTCTTTCTTTCCCTATTTTCAAAACCTAAGAAATAAGGGTTGCACAACCTTGTTTATAGGCTGTACAATCCTGTATCTAGGCTATACAACCCTTATAGTGGGCTGTACAACCTAATTTGTGTAGTAGTCAATTTTGCATAAATGGTCTTTCTTACACATCTAGATTTCATCTTCTCTAAGCTCATTTTTTTTAGGCCTTTCCAATATTCCAATGGTAGAATAGTGGGAGGATAAACATCCTAGGAACCTTATTCAGATTAAAATAGAATTTTACGATGATTTTAAAATGGTTAACCACATTACTTTATATGACAGTCTATGTTCCTTTATGCGTGATTTAGTATAGTGCTAAGTTTTTGTTTTGGATCTCTTTTGATAGTGACCAAGTGAGGGGTTAACCACTCCTAGGATTTTGAGAGTCTTCTTTCTTGTAATTTTGCTTATGTTGGAAACATATGAATAATATCTTGACCCTTATCTTCTTCATTTTTTTATTTGCATTATACCCTTCCCCATGGTTAGTAATGTTCATGGATGTTAAAGCTGTTTATCAGTAATAAGAGGAAGGGTTCATCAACCTTAGGATCTCTTTTCAATAGTGATTATTGTCTTAGGCCATGTGATGTTCTCTGTGGTGCTTTGCATCTCATGTTTAAGTTTTCAAGCATTTTATAATTTATGCATCTTAATCATGTTATATTCTATTTCTTATTCTAATTTGTGACACTAAAATGTGTTATCATGGACTTAGAATGTGTGTTAGGATACCTTGACTTTGGGAGATATGGTGAGATGGCCATTATAGACCTACTTTGTTTCTTTTATTTAGTTTAAGTTTTCTTTGTTTGTTTCTTTTCCATTTTGATTCATTACTAACTTATTTTCTTCCTTTGGGCATTGGTGCAATTACTTGACTTAAACCATGAGTTTGGTCTTAGTCACTACCATAAGTTGATTATAGGTGATTATGTATCTAGATGAATGTATGGATGAATTCATGATAAGCCTTATACCATGACACATGACCCCCTCCCCTATAAGATAATTATGTTTGAGTGGATGTATGGGTGTATGGATATGCATGATGATCCCACCCCTATCCCTTTTAGGTTTATGGAATGTTTTAATTGATTTGATGCTAGAAGTATGTTTAGGGGCATTAATTAAATTAATCAATAACCTGATTAAAACATTAAAAGTGACCTAAAGATGCCTAAAGGCTGAATCTTAATATCTAAGTGGTTTGAAGTTATCTAATCTTCTCTCCAAGTCATACCTAATTTTTGAACCCAATCTCTGATGGGCTAAAGATGAAATGGGCATTCTAATTGACTTAGATTAGGTTCAAATTTTGCCTTCTCTAGATTATTGTCCTAATTAAAATTGAGTGGCGACTCCATATCTTCTAAGGATGGTACCAATGTGTTATCCCATGCTTGGTCTCCTGATAACCATGATTTTTGACTCAAGGCTTTGAAGTCATACAAGTCTTAAAAGGATCCCTCGTTGATCCAAACATGCATTGAACCTTAGGGTCATTACCAATGTAAAGACCCCAATCCTTTTGATCCCCCGATGATCAATAAAAGGTAGAAGTTACAAGCAAGATTATGCTCATTTGAGCGTAGCCACGAAACTGAAATAGGCACTCATATTTTGTCTTTAAGATGAATGATTTTATGAAATGATTATGGACTAGTACACTTGTTAGATATTTAGGGGACCTTAGGTCTCTTAAGCACCTAACTTTGACATGGCCTGAAGGTGGGCCATACTAGAATGGTATTAAAACACCAGGTTTGTATGGTCAGACCTTGTGGACTAAATGATATAAGAGCTTTTAAGGTTAGAACCAAATAAGTGTGACATAGGATCCTTCATGTTTTTTAGATGTTCACTTAGGATTATAATTCTATGTAATGTTGTGCTTTCTTGTTGTGTTAGAGCTAAGTGATAGGATGAGTATGCATGTGTTTATGTGATGATATGTTTATGTAATGGTGATTTACTTATGATATTTAGAATGTTGTTCTATTTTATATGGTATTAACCATCGCTCTTTTTAGGTTAAGTGCACATCAAAAATCAACTAAATATATAAGGTGAGCCACTAAAGGAGGCACAAAGCTTAACTGTAGTAGTTGCTTTTGCACATATGGCTGAGCCTATTATTAGTAGTGGAAGGGGTGCTACTAGGGAAGCTGCTGAAGGCTTCATTAAGCTAGAAATGAACCCCAACCATCAGAGAAGAACCAAAATGAAAATGTAGTACTTAAAGTTGATCTTATTGCCACTTTTCTTAGGATGCAACCAGTACTAGAGCAAACATTAGAAAGGCTAGGTTAGGTAGCACTTGCTTCATAGCCCATTCCAATTCCTAAATAAGGAGGCTTAGGAGTAATTGATACTGCCAAGATGTATGAGAACTTTAAGCTCAAACCTTTAGAATTTGTTGATGGTAGTGATCTTTTTTAGTAACTATTGATAATGAAGAAATTAATTGATGCTTTGAGGGTGATTGATAGGGTGGCGATTGAGATGGTAGGGTTTACCTTGCATTCTAAGAGGTTAATTGTAACATCCCTATCCACATTCATTGGCATTCTTGCATGAGCATATTCATTACATAAATGATTTGTAATCCCACATGAACATATGCAATAGATAAATGATCATTTAGATATGCAAATTGGATAAACACGACGATGACACTTGCACCATTGCATTTGGGACACTTGAACATATATGTAACTTTTATATAGTTGCATGGCAAATTATCTTATATTGTGTGCATGTTATAACATCATAAATAATGGTGTTCTAGAGCTTATTTAAAAGTATAAGGAGCATATGGGGATTAGGAGATGGAAGGAGGTGATGAAGGAGTGAAGAAGAGGGACTAAAAGAGGAAAATTGAACTTCCAACCAATACAAGTGAAACAACATAATTTTATCTTATTACAATAGGTTTACAAGTAAAATTTTTCATCCTTTAGGATAAGAATAGAGAGCTTAATTGTGAGGGGTAGCAGAAGAAAGAGAGAGCTAAGGAAGAAAGAAAGAAAAAGAAGAAGAAGAAGAAGAATAAGAAGAATAAAAAGGAGAGGGAGAAAATTGAGCTGCCTAGGAAGCAATCCTAAGAATTTCTAGTACAGGGAAAATAGGTAAGTTAATTTATCTTCTTCCTAAATGAAATTAATCCCTCATGAAATGTTAATCATGCATGGTTAGTAAAAATTATAGAGTATTTGAGGTAGAGCTCCTGTATGAAATTTGAAATTCAAGGGAAATAAGAGGTGATTGTGTTGGTTTTGTTGTTAGAGAAGAATTTTGTACCTACGATTTCATAACCCTAGAAGAGGAATTAGGGAAAGTGTAAACTATGAAAGATGTATCCTTATTCCACATATAGATTCATGTAAAACACTTTTGCTTAATTTGGTGTGTGTGAGGAGATATGACTCCTTCATTAGGGCTGGTTCACAACCAATGAAATCATCAAACTCTTTTAGTTTTCTTATATTTTGATGACTTTATGTCCTGATTGAGACAAAGTGAAAAACATGAAATTTATAGGGTTATATCCATTCCAAATATCTGTAATCAGTTTTGCTTGATTTCTTGTGTGGAAAGAAATATGGCTCAGTGATTGTGACTGACCCTGAATCCGATGAAACCTCACTTGTCCTATAATTTTATTTTCCAAGAATTTAATGGCCATAGATTTGGAATTTGATGATGTGCCAAACTTAAAAATTGTATATTTATGTCTGACATACATTCTTGTGAAATTTGTTTGCCAAATGTAACATGGTTGATAAGATATTGCACCTTCATCATGACTGATAGTGAACATGTTGTAAACCTGCTTAGCCTGGGATTGGTCATTTGTTTTGGTGGCTTTATGGAATGAATTAGTCAATGAGCAAAACATGAAAAATGTTCATTTATGTGTTTTTTAACTTTTGATAGATCATTTTTGCAATTGTATTCGTACAATTTGAGATATGTCTAAGAATGTAAGAGCTTTCCAAATTAAGATGACATTAAAATAGGGCAAAATTCAAAAATTCACCACATTTTTTATATGACTTATACTAACCTGAAATTTGACTATGTTCTATGATTATGTGTCTAGTTTATTTTAAAAAAAGAATCAAGTAATTTGGATATGTATAACTAGAGTTATTATAGTGAGAGCTTAGCAAAGGCCAGGTTGCCATATAAGGAAAATATACATAAGCACTAGGTCCACTTGCATGGATCGTGCCATAGTTGCATACTAAGCATTCATATTCATTTTGACATACTTATAACCATGTATGTATCTAATGTTAGGATCTCAACACTTTGAGGAAGCCCTAGAGAGAGAACCAAACCTACCATAATGTTGGTCACATCAAAAGGTGAGTAAAAACCATAACTAGATTCTAATATGTATGTGTCATAATTTTATGATGTGATTATATTCTATTACATGTATATGTAACTAAATTGTCACCTTTTACATATGAATACAAGTCAAATGAGAATCATATGCTCTTAATGATTACTTGGTATACCATTGTGAATGAACAGTTACATATGGAACTTAAAGCATGTTGTGATCGAGTTGTCAAACACTTGCAAATCATATGGAAAAAGGGACCAATATGTCCTATTGACACATGTTATTGATCAAATGATTCACTTGTCATATGTTGGCCAACAAAAAAATCAAATTTCACTTAAATTACATGAATTCTTGGGAGTAGTGTTTGCCTTGCAAGGTCACAATAAAAATCAATCTATTGCATTTTCACTTGGATAGTGAATTATTATACTTGTAATGTATCTTGTTGATATTTGATTGTTGGTTGTGCCATAAGAATATAATCATTATTTTTATTCATTGAGTTGCAACTCACCAAATCATAATTATGTTTTTTAGATACTGAAGCTTAGGGTTTGGATACTTTGGTTCATAGAGTTTTGCATAGAGACACATGGAACACAGGTCATTGGCTAAATTCCAACTCTGTCTATCCTTGTGTCATGTATATATATCTAGATTGGAACTAGTTTATGGTCACTAACCTTGAACATTAGTTTACATATATGTACATTAAATACATGTTATATTGTGTATGTATGATGAATAAACCTTTATGCATATGTATTTTTGGATATGAATTCCATGATTTGTAAATGAAAAAATGATCATTGCATCAATGGTGTGGTATAAGAATAATATCACTAGTCTTTTAAGGAATTTGACATAGGAGCAGTTTTCTACATTTTTTTTAGATTGAGCCTTACTAAAAAGTGCATAGGAGAAAAATGTGGTAGAGTATGAGAAGCTAAAACAAGTAAAAGGTAAGAGTATTGATGAGTTCACAGAGAAGTTTGAAGAGCTAATTCAATTCTTGGGTGACACTTATAACATAAAGAATAAGAATAAGAGATATATGATAAGACTCAATGACCACTACTAGTCATTAAATATTGTGTTTATCTAATTTAAGTTCCACGAACTGGTGGACATGGATAGATGCATGGAGATCAGGATGTAGGATTGAGTTGAAGAAACAAAATAAAGGGCAAGGTAGGTGAGATTTTAGATTATATTAAACTAAGTGCCACTAATGCAACTACAGTAGGAGGTGCAGAGTCCGTTGAAGGTATTAATGGTAAGAAATGAGGACTTACTCATGGGTTAGGCACAAAAGAAAAATGGAGATAAAGCAATTTCACTAGTCTTTTAGTACAGTTAGCCAAAGCCTAAAGGTATCCAGCTTTAAGATAGACATCCGACTTGCCAGAGATATGACAACACTCATAGGGGTAGTAGATTTATCACACTAATATATGTTTTAGGAGTGGTCCGCTAGGCCGCATAGGTAAGGGCTACCTTAATGTTTAGGGCCAACCTTCATTTCCCGTATATGACCTCACTTGCTCTAGTGCAGTGTAATATGTCTATTTCTTCAGTTATGTCTCAGTTGGGACGACAATATTTTGATTTAGGATTTCCAGTAGGTAGAGCCAGAGGTTATGGTGGTTGAGGTAGTGGCAGAGAGCCTATTCCATAGAATTCTAATGCTTAAGGCTAAGGGCAACCTACTTAGGCCTCTATCTTTATGTTGACTAAACAAGAGGCCTAGATATCTAATGTAGTGATATCAGGTACATTATTTATTTATGGGATTGACACTTATGTATTGTTTGACCTTAGTGCTACTCATTCCTTTGTGTCACTATCAAGGATGAATATGACATGTCATAAACTAGAAAGCCTATTGTTGGTTAGTACTCCTGTAGTCCAACTTGCTATTGTTGAAATGTGTTATATGTCAGTTCCCATTTCTATCGAAGGGAGATGTCTTTCTATAAAATTTGGTGATTCTCAATGGGTTAGATTTTGATATCATTCTTGGTATGGATTAGTTAGCCACACATTATGCCAAGGTAGATTGCAGAAATAAGTGGGTGTTATTTGCTAAACCTAGGGAAATAGAATTCATCTTTCAAGGTGATAAGACATCTACTCCTTCTAACCTAATATCCACCATCTATGTGTATAAGATACCAAGACATGGATGTGAGGGATATTTAGCATTGGTAAAAGACCTTGAAATGGACAAAAGTATACTAGAGACAATACCAGTGGTGAATGAATTCCTTGATGTCTTTCTTAAGGAACTATTAGGATTACCACTATAAAGGGAAATTGAATTTCATATTAACTTAATCTCTAAAGAAGAACTAATATCTAAAGCACTGTATAAATGGCATTAGCAAAATTAAGAGTTGAGGGACCAATAGCTGGAACTATTGCATAAAGGCTTTATACAGCCTAGTATTTCCCTTTGGGGTGCTCTAATCTTATTTGTAAAGAAGAAAGACGGGACATTAAGGATGTGTATCAATTATAAAGAGCTTAATAAACTAATAATTTGAAATAGGTATCTATTTATGAGCGTCGATGAGTCGTATTTTTTTTTTATGGTTACATTCAAATAAGTTGAATCTTATTTGTGACTCCATCCTTTTATTGACCAATAGGGGATTGAGAGGATAAGGGTCGTTACATTGATAATAACCCTAAGATGTGGAACGTGTTTAGATCAATGAAAGATCCTTTAGGCCTTACGTGAGTTCAAAGCCTTAAGTCCAAATTGTAGTCATTGGGGGACTAAGTTAAGATAATACATTGGTACCATTGCTAGAAATTATGAAGCCACCACTTGACTTGGATTAGGGCAAAAATTCAAGGAAGGCAAAATTTGAGCCAAAACTAAGTCAATTAGAAGACCCATTTCATCTTCACTCCATTAGAGATCGGGTTTACAAATTAGGTATGGCTTGGGGAAAAGGTTAGACACTCCCAAACTACCTGAAAGTTAGGATCTAACCTTTGGGCATCTTTAGTTCACTTTTAACATATTAACAAAGTTATTAATTAGTTTAATTTAATAGCCCTAAACATGCCTCTAGCATAGTTAAACCAAACAAACCAAATAAATAACTCAAAGGGGAAAGGGATCATGCATGATGGCAAAAAGAGCGACATGCATCTCATCACATATACATGATCATTTAAAAACGGGGAATGGGAGTCATGTGACATGGCATAAAGTTATCATGCATTTAATCCACACACATCAAATGATCATTCATAATCTTAGAAAATGATTATTAAGACCAAATTTATGATCTAGATCAAGCAAACACCTACACCACAAAAATGCATAAGTTTGTAAGTAGAAGAAATATAAGATAAGTAAAATTAACAAAAAAAAGTTAAACAAATAAGTATAATTCACATTACCATATCCCTTATGCAAAGGTATCTAGACATGTTTCTAAGTCCAACATCACATGAGAAGCAATATAACATCAAACACAAACACATGCATCATGCAAGACAAGGAATCATAACCATGTGATACAAAACACTTAGAGGATTTGAGTGGCTTGAAGCAAAATCATTACACAATGGTCTTAAGATTGATAAATCCTCTCCCTTTATAGCTCATAAAGAGCTAGGCATTTATAAACACTACTAACCATAACAAAGGTTAGATTGCCATTTCAATAAAGAGAAATCATAAGGCTAAACCAAATTAATAACATCATTGAAAAATAAAATTGACCATAGTAAAACTCCCAAGGTCATAGGAATCTATGGTTCCTCACTTGGTTACTACCAAATCTGGTTTAAATAGGATACTCAAAGGCTATTAAATTAAAGTGTGGAAGAACACAAAATATTAACATAAAATGCACTACAAAAACATTTAGAACTTATCCAAAATTCCATTTTTGAAATGAATAGGGGTCCTAGATCATTAGACCTCATCATATTCAGTTAATGGAACTATAAAACATCATAAGGGTAACCTTTAAATGGAAAGAATTTAGGTGGACAATAAGAGGATTTTGCAAATCAATCCCTAAAAAGTTGGGTTGTACAACCTATTATGAGGGCTATATAACCCAAAAGGTGGGTTGTATAACCCACATTAAGGCTGTACAACATTTAATTTCTAGGTTTCTAAAATAAAAAAAAGAAAAAGAAGGGGTAAGGGGATTTTGAACGTCTTTTTGAATGTTATTTTACCCTCAGAGGCTCACTATGTATTAAATATCCTCTAAAATGCTTAGGAATGCATAAAGGATATATATACATTATGCCTTGTTCTACCTTGGGAATGATTGAAAGGAAATAGAGTTTAAAGGTTTCTATTCTAAGTAGTGTTTGAGGAGAAAATTTAACATAGTAACTTTAGGGTCATCCAAGCCTCTTCCTTCTCTTCAAATGGGGAGGTATTTATAGATGATAGATGGGTGCACTAGAGCCTAAAATAGTTATGGTTATAGGATGTTTGTATATGATTAAAAAGACAATGATGGATCTCCTAGAATTAGTGTTTGTATGCGGGCTATATAACCAAGATTAGGTAGAACATATAGAGTTATACCAACCAAGGGTTTAGGGGGGACCAGTTCTAAAAGGTTCCTTACTAGGGTTTAAGGCAACATTATGTAGCCTAATAGTGAGTTGTACAACATTAGTTACTAGGTTGTACAATCATCCTTAAGGGGTTATACAACCCATTAATCTAGGCTGGCAGTTTAGGCTTGGTTTGGGCTTGGGTTTGGTTTTTGCTTCTTCAAGATGTCCTGAGGCCTTGTTCTTCTTCCTTAAGCAATTTTCCCCTTGCATTGTGGAGAATGTGTTCAATGATTTTTCTTATTAGGCTTTACATCCTAAGACCAAAAATCTGATACTTATAGTTGGCCCAGTACTTTGTGGGGCTTATAAAATAACATTTGAGAAATAACTGTTTGAACAAGTTTTATCAAAGTAATGTAAGGAATGTAAGCATTAGCAAGGACACCGAAGGATACAATTCTTTAGTAGCTCCTTGAGTAGTTACTAAAGCTCGTTTTGGTAGCTTTCTAGTAGGTACTAGGTCTTGTTATATCTCTTAACAACTTTCTAGTAGGTTTTGAGGAAGTTTTGGCAACTTTCCATTAGGTACTAAGTGTTATTGTATCACTCAATAACTCTCTAACAAGTATTAAGGAAGTTCTGGTAGCTCTTTAATAGGTACTAGGTGTTGTTGTATCTCTCAGTAGCTCTTAAACAGGTATTTAGAAAGTTTTGGCAGTTCTCTAGTAGGTACCGGATATTGTTGTATCTCTTAGCAGTTTTCTAGCAGGTACTGGAGTTAATCTTTTTGTAGCTGCTAATGTTCTCAAATCTTTTACAAGTGTGTTAGCCCTTCTAATTGGTGGTTTTGGCTCAAGGATGCTCTCTGGGGTTGATCTCAAGTATTGTCTACCCTTTTAGCATGTCAAAGATGACTTGGTACTCTTAGAGCTATTTTAGCTATCTCAAAAGGTTCATTTTTATCTTAAATTGGTGGACTCATGACTTCATATTGTAAAATTTGCTCTTATAGGTTTAGATATTTCAATGGTGGCAAATCTCTTTTTCATATGTATACTTAAGCATCATGGAAGCCAAGCTCACCGCTGAAGGTATTTTGGTAATTTAACTAGCATATTGAAGGACCAATATAGTCTTTTGAGATTTTGATAGGAGTAAGGGTATTTGGCCAATCTATTTGGTAAGTTGGATAGTTTCATTAACTTCTTAGGCATTAGAGTGGACATCTTTAGAAAATTGGGCTTAAAAGGGTTAATATGTAAATTAGGCTTAGAGGGTTTAATTTGTAAAATTGGGCTTAAAGAGTTCAATTTGAAAAATTGGGCTTAAAAGGGTTTAATTGAAAAAATTGGGATTTGGAGGGTTCGATTTGGGATTGCTAACTTTTAGTGGTTTGTATAGACTAGGGGTGGTATGTACATACCACTCAACGAAACATCCTTTTGTAACACAAAGGATGCTCTGTACAAACCATTTTAGGCAATATAGATCAACCTCACTATATAAAAACTCATGATAGTGACTCCTTCATTTGTCTTATTCTCTTCTCTCTATTCTTTTTCACTCCTAAAAGCTCTTGGACTTAGCTTCCTAGGTTTTTCTATGATTTTGGAGATGACATTGTTAGCCCTTGTGCAACAAGAAAGGGAGGTTGAATTGGCGAAAAAATTAAAATTTAGAGAGAAGGTCAGTTATACAAGTATTAGAAAAATATAAGAAGAATAAAACACATAATAATTTATAGTGGCTTGGGTATTAATTAACCTTACATCAATTGGTGTTTTAAAGCTCACACCTAACTTTACAACTTGTGTTTTACAAAGGCTCACATACAACCTTACTAGTATTTCCTAAGTCTAACATTCAACCTAAACAAGAATTTTACAATCAAAAGTTAATTGTCAAACCCAAACCTAATAATGTTTAATGCTCACACCAAACAACAACAACACAAATACAAGAAATTGATGCTTAAGAGTTGAGAAATAAATTTGCAAGAGTTTTTCTATAATGATTGTTATTCTCTTGCATTTATGTCCATTTCGTGGAGTATTTATAGGTTACTCCTACCAAATAGATGTTGGAGACAAAATTATGCCTAAATCTCTAATGTGTGCTAGGCAAATCTACACGAAATGCTTGTTATGCCATAATTGCAGTTGCTACAGGTGGATCATTGTTGCTATCTACGTTTCACTCTAGAATTCACCTAGTCGTGATCAAGATCTTCAATTATGCCTAATGACTTGTGACACATGGCAATTCGACATTGGTCTTTTAAAAGGCAGGCTGTTTAAGCCTTTCTTGGTCTTTAAGTGTCCTAATCGCTATCTTAAGATGGCAGTCGTGAAATCAATCACACTGGCTAACTGGATGCCACTACTGGCAGAGATTACCACTGTTAAATTTGGAGTTCTTAAGTTGAGCTTATAACAGTTGCTATGATAATGTTATAGACATATGAATTTTTAATAGTCTTATGACACATGGCACATGACGATGCATCCATGAAGTCTTCCAAAACTTGATTGAATGTCATAGTCATTATCAAAGACACAGTACTCACCGTGATTGCTATTGTCTAATTTGAGTCTAACACTTCTCTTGGTAGCAATTTCTATTTTGTGCAATGCAGTTGTGATTTATAGGTACTTCTTGATTTTATGCTCCATTAAACTTCCAATGATGTCTTAACTTAATTTCTGCAATCACCACACTTAATTAAGGCATTAGAACTATTTAATGCATTAGAACTATTCAATCTTGTGTTGTCAAGATCAAAAGAGAGATTGACCTGGGTTTGACCACCTAGTCTAACAAATGCCATGGCCAGTTTCACTGATGATTAGATATTCGATGTCCTAGATGAATTTTTTGATGAGGACATCGACACTCGTGTTGCCCTAGAACAACTGCATTCTCAATAGGGTTTGCAAAGGTGAGCCTTTTAATAGGCATGACAACGAAGATGATTCTAATATGTTTTTCACTGTGAGGCGGCACACTAATGATTTATAACCTTTGTCTTTTAGCAAGGGCCACCTCAGGAGCAGTAGATGCCCTTTTTCCTTTCTCTTTTTCTTTGTGCTTTTATTTTTGGACACTGTAGATCCTAGGTGCCACCTTAGAATTTTTTCTGCATGCAAACATTACGTTAGTTTTAGAATACTCAAGATTAGTTTTAGGACACTTTCCTTTTATTTCCTTCAATGAAAATTTTTTTCCTATTTGTTGGCTTGATTTATCTCTTTGATTTGTGCACTTTTATTTTTCTTAGTGACCTACATGAAAACTTGGTGAAATTAGTTTGCAAAATAATTTGCTATGGATTATAACACTTACTTGAAATAGATAAGTAGATAAATTAATTATTTTTTGAGAATTAATTTTACAATCTTATGTTAGTTGTGTCTCTATGAGGTTGTTCAGTTACCTTTTAGATTTTTTGTAGAATTTCTAAAGACAATTAATTTTGGAAAGCTTTTGAATGATTTACTTGTCACTTTTTTCCTAAATGCTTCTTGCTTATTCTCTTTTTCCCTTTTTAGGGCAGCGTCTCTTACTAAAAAGGAGGCAGGCCGATGAGTTTTGTAGGGACATGTTCAAAGAGTTGCACCTACGGGTGGTAGCCCTATTGTAGGTTCTACAGGGCGATGGGTTCTTGCCTTTTCTTTGGATGCTACCAAAGCAAGCCTTAAGGATTTTTTTTATGATGACTCAAGCGTTAGTAAAGCAGTGGATGGACACTTCTTATACCTTCCATCTGCCATTAATTGGGGATTTAACGATCACATTGAGAGACTTCACATATCTAACGGGGATTCACTTTGCTGGTATCCCTCTTCCCATCGATTCTGGTGTGTAAGATCTTATCGATGAGAGGGATTATGTTTTCAGGCTGCTTGGCTATGTCCCACAAGTTAAGGGGAGTCAAACTTTTACACTATCTAGCATACAGACTAGTGTTCTTCAGGTTACCGATGCTAGCCCAAAAGACATAGTAGCTTAGCATGCTCATTGTTTTTTACTTTACATCTTATTAGAGGTTTTATTTTCCAATAGTTTTGATGTGGCTGAGATCTTTCTAGTGCTAGCACTGGAGACCTAGTGTAATGACTCTTTTCATTCACAAATCATGGCATCCATGACAAAAAATACATATATATTAAGGTTTATTCATTGTACATACACATTCCAACATGTATTTAATCTACATATATGTTAACTAATGTTCAAGGCTAGTGACCATAAATTGGTTCCTATCTCGATATATATACATGACACAATGAGAGAAAGAGAGTTGGAATTCAGCCGATGACCTGTGGTCCATGTGTCTTTATGCAAAACTCTATGTACCAAAGTATATAAACCCTATCCTTCAGTATATGAAAAATATAATTATGATTTGGTGAGTTGTGACTTAGTGAATAAAAACAATAATCAAGTTCTTATAACACAACCAATATAAGAATATCATCAGGATACATTACAATTACAAGTATAACAATTGACTCTGTAAGTGTAAGTGCAATATATTGATTTTTGTTGTGACCTTGCAAGGCAAACATTGCTCCTGGGAATTCATGTGATTTAAGTGAGATTTGATTTTTTTTACTGGCGGGCATATAACAAGTGAATCATTTCATCAATAACATGTGCCAATAGGACATATTGATCCCTTTTCCATGTGATTTGCAAGTGTTTGACAAGCTGGTCACAATAACCTTTTAGTTCCATATGCAAATGTTCATTCACAATGGCATACTAAGTAATCATTAAGAGAATATAATTCTCACTTAACTTGTATTCGCATGTAAAGTGTAACAATTAAATCTCAGATACATGTAATAGAACATAATCATATTACAAAATTATCATACATACACATTAGAATCTAATTATGGTTTTTACTCACCTTTTGATGTGACCAACCTTTATGGTAGGTTTGATTCTCTCTCTAGGGCTTCCTCAAAGTGTTGAGACCCTAAAATTTGAAACATACATGGTTATGAGTATGTCAAAATGATTATGAATGCTTGGTATGCAACTATGGCATGATCCATGTAAGTGGATCTGGTGTTTGTGCATATTTTTCTTATATAGCAGCCCGACCTCGCTACACTCTGATAGTAATAACTCAAAATATACTTATCCAAAGGAAATTATTCTTTTTCTCAATAAACTAGACATATGATGATACAATATGGTCAAATTTCATGTCAATTTAAGACATATATAAAATTTGGTGAATTTTTGAATTTTTTCCTATTTCAATGACATCTCAGTCCGAGTAGGTCTTACATTCTTAGGTATATCTCAAATTGTACAAAATCCAATTGCAACAATCATCTATCAAAAGTTACAAAACACATAAAGGAACATTTTTCATGTTTTATTCATTGTCTAATTCAGTCTATAAAGTCACCAAAACAAATGACAAATCTCAAGGTGTGCAGGTTTTTAGCATGTTGACAATTAGTCCTAATGAAGGGCCAATATCTCAACAACCATGTAAAATTTTGCAAAAATATTTTATAGTAATGTAAATCAAACATAAGTATTCAACTTTCAAGTTTGTCACATCATTAAATTCTAAATGTATTGCCATCAAATTCTTGGAAAATAGAATTATAAGACTAATGAGGTTTCATCAATTTTAGGGTTAGTCAAAATCAATAAATCACGAAGCCCAAGGGACTACTGCGCATGTTACATGGAGGGCCACCATACCTGCTTTGGCTACACTAGGTCGCAAGAGAGCTCATGGGTTTATGTCTAGACAGTTAGAGCCTATGGTGGTGGGTGAGCGAGGGGTGATGGCAATGAAACAGTCTCACAAAGAGACTTATCCTTTTTATATTCCCTTTTCCATAGCCAACCTATTCAAATATGAAGGTTTTTCCTTCGATAAATAGAGCACATTCTTCTTTCATATGAATACCATTTATAAGAATGTTGGAGCTTTAACCTCTGAAATTAAAGACAATCTAACCCTCATTAATGACCTTAAAAAAATTAGCTTGACCTTACCTACCTTCTATGTGCTAAAGTGATTAAGCTAAACATACACAATTATATGTTTGGAGCTTAAAGCCTAATTCAACAAGATGCATTTCTAACATAAAAAGAAAAAAGGTTAATGATTGAAGAGCCACACGAAGGTATTGTACCTCAAGCAAATCCTCCACAACCTTCAAAAGGTAAAGGTAAAGGTAAAGGCAAAGCCAAAGCTTCTTCTTCTTTTTCTTAATCTTCTTCCTCTCTAGCTAAGGTCTCCAAATTGCTAAAGAAAGTCCTTAAGAAGTTCAATTTTCTTCAACATCTTCATGAGAACATAATGGTGATTCTAGAAAAGCTTGGACTTAAAGCCTTGTTTTTTGCCTGATTTTGACTTATCTACGGATGAGGATGAAGAAAAAGCCCCTCAAGCATCAACTATTAGAGAAACCTCTTAAGGGAACCCATGAAAAAGAGCCTCAAAATGAAGAATATAAAGAAAAAGAAGAAAGAGAAGATACTGAAGAATTTGATGATAAGAATAACCTTTAGTTTTATGTTTTCCTTCTTTTATTTTTTCTTTCATTTTTTCCTTTTTTCCTTTTTTCTCTATTTCTCAACTCTTATTTTTTAAGCCTATATGATGTAATCAAACATGTATATATGTTTGAATGTGTTGATGTATTTATGTTATGTTTCTTCTTTACTAAAAGTTCTATTTGTGTTTACTCTAATTCTCAATTGATTGCACTTACGATTGGTTATTGAAATTGTGCTTATAATTGCCATTGTGATTGAAATTATGCTTCTCTTTTCCCTCTTAATTTTATCTCATTTTGGTTTAGACAAAAACGAAGAATGGATATATGCAAAAATTGGTTATGTCTACAAGAGACTGTTTTTGAATTATATACTTGAACATATTATTTTTAGTTGAAATCTCTAAGTAACACAAAGGGAGTATACTTTAAAGGGAAGCATTTATCCCTCATTCAATTTAACCTTCGTAACACTCTATTTAATGATATTCACACATATATCGTGCACTATGATCCTTTTCATATTTGAATCCAAGTTGTTAAAATAAAAAAAAGGAGAGATTATTAGACTAGGTTGGTCAAACCTATGTCAAACCTCTATTTTTATTTTATTAACATAGTTTGAAAGGTTCTAACATCTTAAGTGTTGTGATTACATTAATTAAGTTAGAACATCATTGAAAGTTGAATGAAGCTCAAAATCTAAATGTGCCTATAACTTGTGACTGCTACCCATACAATAGTGATCACTAATTAGTGAATCTTAGACACACAGTGAACAAAAGCATTTATAGTAAGGATTGCATCCTAGATAGCGACCACTATATTTAATCAAGTTTGGAGGGATTTTAGAACTACATCCAACAAAAGTTACGTGTCACTAGATTATTACAAATTCATATGTAGCAATTGCAACATGATTCATAGTGACTGCAACAAGCCTAACTCAAGAACTCCAAAAACATAAGCCAAAATTTGTGTTCAGATAGTTAATATGATCCAGATAGTGCTAGTGATTGTGACTCTCAAAGACCAATAGAGGATTCTAATGAATAATTTTTTGAAGGAATAATGCTAAATTGTCATATGTCACTAGCCATTAGGAATAGTTGAAGTTCTTAACCGTGACTAGGCTAAACCAAAGTGAAAAAGAAATAGTGATCATGATTCACCTACAGTGATCACAACATTTGTCTGATAAGCATTTAATGTTAGATTTGCCTAACACACTTTGTGGATTTGGACATAGTTTGGTTTGTAACATCTTTTTGGTGGGAGAAACCTATAAATAATCTATTAAATGGTCATAAATGCAAGAATATAACATTTACTAAGGCCAAAATCTTGTAAATTTATTTCTTTGCAAATTTGTTTCTTAACTCTCTCTCTTATTTTTCCTTAGATTTAAGTTGTAAAAGTTTGGTGTGAGCTTTACACATCCTTTGGGATTAGGCTTGAGAGTGAGCCAATATAAAAATCTTGTATAGATTTGAGTATTAGCCTTGGAAAGTACTTATAAGGTTGTATGTGAGTTTTTGCAAAACACCGGTTGTAAAGTTCGGTGTGAGCTTACAAAGCACCATTTAATATTAGTGGAACACCCAATTCAAAGAATTGGGGAGTGGATGTGGGGTTGGTTAATACTCGGACCATTATAGATCTTTATGCACTCTTTTCTTTTACTCTTTTGAAAACTTCCATAATCAACCTCTTCACCAAAATTTAAAATTTTCACCAATTCAACCCCTCTTTCTTGGTACACAAGGGCCAACAATTATATTTCATTTTATTTTAGCTATTGCTATAAGAGAGAATAGGACTATTAGCTGCCCCCATTAGGGATGCAAGGCTTTAGTATAATACCATTTGAACCACTTTTTGTCGAGGCCAACTTCTACTAAAATCGACTAGGCTGAGTGGATGTCCTGCATCACTATTATCGATATCCATTAGACCTGCCCTTGTTGTTATCTATTACATGTTAGTCTGAGGACTTATAAAGACTGCATCATCCTTTATGCTCTAGCCTCAGGCACTTTCTATGATCCTACTCTTGTTTGCTACTAGTTTAGTGCTCCTCAGCTCAAGGTAGTGTTCCTTCCTTCTTTCATTAAAAGCCATTTATCTCAGCACTTCTTAGACAAGTTTAAGGCTACTTAGACCAGTCACTAGATTTATGACTTTTATACCAATAGAGATCCACAACATGAGATGATATGGACTACATGGCATAGTTGCACGAGCTTTAGAGTTACAAATATCCTCTTTATCCTACCAGATAATGGAAACAATGATCTTTCATGGAAAAATTCCTCATTTATATATGTGATTTTGGTTCTAGGCCATGTCTAACATAATTTATTTTAATTATGTGAAATGTGTTTCTTTTGGTGTTGTGCTTAACATAAACATTTATATTTTGCATATTACACATTAATGGAATGCATGATTACTACTTTTAATAATGGCACATTAGAACATCTAATCATCTTGCTCAATGCCTTTGCTTAGCCAATCTCCTATGTCCTACCCCTATTTTTCTTCTATAGCTAAATTACTCTATTGTTGTTACCCTAGTAGTCTTCACACTCTCTCGACTTTTACCTTGTATGCATTTTTTTTCCTTTTTCCTTTTGCTCTAACTTTTGCCTAAACCACCTTTTAGGCTTTCAACTTAATAAGCCATTTTTAGTTTTTATTTTGCTTTATGATGTTATGCCTCAATTTTTGCCTAAGCCTCCCTTTCAGGTTTGTTACTTAATGGGTTACTTTGCTTTTCTCTCATCTTACATGAAGTATCTTTTCAACTTGTTAAGTTTTTCTAGTTCAGTGAACTCATTTCGATCCATGTCTAATAACTTTACTACACCACTCGAGTTGATCTGTTTGACCACCTAGGAGTCTTTCTAGTTTGACCTGAATTTTCCTTAAGAGTCTTGAGTTTGTGGCTAGACCACCTTTAGCACTAAATCATAGACCTTTACCATATTTGGTTAACCTTTTTATTAAATGTTTGGGCCATTCTAGTTGGGTACAACTAGATATGATATAGAGCCTTTAGCCTTTTTTCATCTAGCATGGCTAATTCTTCAAACCTATTTCTCGCCTAATGGTATTCAGGGATATTAAACTCAACCAACCCTCACAAAGACATCACCTTTAGCTCAATTGACAATACTGCCTCTATCCCATACACCTAAGAATATGACCTCATCCTAATCGACCCCATTGTTATAGTTCAGTAATCCCATATGACGAATGATAATTTCTCTGACCAATCCTTATATGTTTCGACCATCTTAGCGAGGATACTCTTGATGTTTTTATTTGCTGCTTCAATTGCTCTATTAGCTTATGGTTTGTAAGGTGATGACTTATGATGTACCACCCTATACTTCTTCAGTATTACCCTGGCCTTACCCTGAAATTGAACGTTGTTATCCATAATAATGTAATGTGGTATACCGTGTCGATAGATAAGATTCTTTTTTATGAATGAAGCCACTTGCTTTGCCCTTAATTTATCGAAGGTCTTAGCTTTTAACACTTCAAAAAGTAATCTATAGTCGTCACAATGTACCTATGCCCCATAGTAGAAGCTTGTCTGATTTTCCCAATCACATAAATACCATAGACTACGAATGGTTAAGGTGAAGTTAGATTATGTAATTTGGTTAGTAAGAATTTACTAAGGCTACCATGGACCCGATATTTATGACATCTTTGAACCCTCTGAATAAAGCCCCATTCCATTATGGTCTAGTAGTACCCCAACCTTAGAAATTTCCTTACAAATGCCTTCCTATTCATATGAGGACCACAGACTTTGCCATGCACTTAGGTCATGACTCTATTCACCTCTTCCTTTGCTAAGCATCTTAAGTGAATCCCAGCATGCATTCTTTTGTACATCACACCATTATGGACCATAAATTATGATGCTAATCTTTAAATTATCTCCTCATCTCTCCTTTCAACTCCTTCGCGGTATTCACCATTCTCTAAATACCTTTATATGTCATAGTACCAAGGGTGATTCTCCATTGACACTTGTACCATCTTTCCATCGACATAACAGGGTGTCGCAAATCTGAGCATAATAAGGGGGTTTAACGGTATTGTCTTTAGCCCATCCCAAATAGAAACCAAAGTTACTAAGGCATTGACTATCACATTCTCCGTTTATGGCAAGTAATGGAAAATGACTTTTTAAAAATTCTATGTCATCCTCTTCAAATGCTTCAGATAAGGAATTAATCATTCTTCCTTTAATTTCCACTTATCTATCACTTGAGAGATAATAATAATGAATCCCTAAATACTTTAACAGTCTTAACCTTTATTTGCATCAAAAGTTCTAGTCTAAGCGCACAAGCTTTATACTTAACCATATTGTTGGTCACCTCAAAATCTAGCTTCTTAGTTATAGGGAAGAGTTCTCCTTCTAATGAGATCTAAATTACTCCTACACTTACCCATTTTTTGTTTATTGCCTTATCAAAATACATTCTCCAACCTATCAACTTGATTGCACTTAATCCTTCATTAGGAAACTGAAAGAGTTCCATTTCTTCCTCTTGGAGAGGTTGTTATGCCAAATATTCTATGACTATCTGCCTTTTGATCGCTTTCCTAGTCATATAATTTATATCAAACTCAGTTAGTAGTAACAAACTCCTACTCAGAGTAAGGGCATAGTGTAAGTATTTGACCGGGTCTAGCTACAAGACCACCTTCACAGTGTATGACTGGAAGTAGTGCCTTAATTTTTTTGTGGCTCATACTAACACTAGATAAGTCTTCTCTTCTTGATTATACTTCTCCTCTTAAAGCAAAAACTTGTTGCTGAGGTAATACATGACATGTTCATTACCTGTCTCATCTTCTTGAGCTAATATCACATCCACAACATTTTTCTCTATTGTCAAATACAAGATCAATGGCTTTCTAGGTATTATGGTTTTACTAGTGGGTTGGTCAAATACTCCTTTATCCTTTTAAAGACTTTATGACACTATTCATTCCACTTCATCGACTAGTCATTTCTCAACAACTTGAATATTGGTTCGTATAAGGGGGTGAGTCTTGTGATGAATCTACTAATATATTACAAGTGACCTAGGAAGTCTCAAAGTTCCTTCTCTGTCTTAGGTGTAGGCATGTCTTCAATAGCTTTCACCTTTTCTGGATCCACGTTGATGCCTTTCTGCTTACTACATGTCCCAATAGCTTGCTAGAAGTCACCTTAAACACATATGTCTTTGGATTTAACCTCAAGTTATACTCATTGACCCTATTTAGAAACTTCTCCAGGGCCTCAAAATGCCTCTTTTTTGTTTTAGACTTGACCATCATGTCGTCGATGTATAACTCTACCTCTTTATGGATTAAGTCACAAAATAAAGTCATCAGCATCTATTGGTATGTCACTTTCTCATTTTTTAAGCCAAATGGCATTATTTTGTAGTAATATATTCCCCATTTTATGAGGAAAGCCATTTCCACCTTGTTTGTGATAACCAAAAGAATATGATTATAACTAGAAAGCTTGTCCATAAATGAGTACATGACATATGATGTAACAGTATCTACTAACACATTAATATGGGAGCAATGAGAAGTCATCATTTGGGCAAGCCTTGTTCAAATCCTTGTAATCCACACATATCCTTACTCTCCCATCTTTCTTTGGCACCAACACTATATTGGCTAACCATTACAACTAGTCCACTATTTCTAGAAATTTGGCATTCAGCTGTTTCAGCACTTATTCTTTAGCTAGCTAAGCCCATTCAAGCCTCATCCTTCTGAGCTTTTATTTTACTAGCCTCTTATGTGGGTAGGTTAGGATCCCATGCACAATTCTCTTATCAACCCTCGACATATCCTTATATGTCCAAGCAAAGACCCTCTAGTACTTCTTAAGTAGCTATTCAAATTTCCTTCACTCCTCTAGTGTGACATCACTAGCAATGACCAAGATTCTCAGATTTTCTTATGTGCCAAGATTAAATGTAGTGGTATGCATAAAATTAATGCTAAATATACTAATGAAATGATGCATGCTATGCACATTACCATCAAGAAACACATGATACAAGTAAGCAAATTCATCATTCATTGACTTAAACCTAAAAAGAAATACATCATCATCTTCAAAAAGACTAGAAATAAAAACATCAACAATATCAAGAAAAATAACTTCTTTAGACAGGTTGACAACAGCTTCTTTCGATGGAGTCTTCTTCCTTTCATCCTTTCCCTCTTTATCAATTGCAGCATTAATATCACTTCCCTGTTTAACATACCTCTATTTTTCTTCTTCTGTGCTAGCCACAACCTTCACTGCCTCTTCAAAGTTCTTTCTTAATTGGCTTTCTTCCAACTCAATCTTCATAAAGCTCTCTTAAAAGGTCACCCCTTCTAACTTAGCTTGATCTTGTGCCTTCTTTCTATTGACCATGTCCTCAATGGAATTCATAATCATGTCTTCAATGTCTGCTAGAGTTAATCTAGTGTATGTACCTTTAGTGAACTTGCATAAACAGGTATATGCCTATTTTGGATCCACTAGAGGAGCAACTTGATTATCAATCCCAGACTTCTTTTCCCTAAAATCGACACTTGTAGCCTAAACATATTGTTCCAAGGAGTATCGCTCTTCCTATTCCTATAAGAGTTTCTTCTTTTGATTCCAAGGCCACGTAGTTTAAGGGTTATACAAGACTATAAATTGACCTGACTCTTGGCTATCAAAGAGGAAAAGTGAACTTCCAACCAATGAAAATGGGACACTATGATTTTGTCTTATTAGAATAGGTTTACAAATTTAATTTTCATCCTTTAGCGACAGAATAGAGAGGATAAACATGAGGGGCAATAAAAGCAAGTGATAGCTTAGGAAGAAAGAAAGAAATAAAGAAGAAAGGAAGAAGAAGAAGAAAAAAGAGAGGGAAAAGAGTGAGATGCCTAGGATGGAATCCTAAGCTTTTATGGTCCTGGAAAAATAGGTAAGTTAATTTATCTTCATCCCATATTAAATTACTCCAACATAACATGTTAATCATGCATGGTTAGTAAGAATTATGGAGTGATTGAGGTAAAGCTCATGTATGGAAGTTGAAATTCAAAAAAAAAAAAAAAGAGCTAATTGTGTTGGTTTTGTTGTTGGAGCTGAATTTTGTACCCATGATTTCATAACCCTAGTAGAGGAAGTAGGGAAAGTCTAAAATATGAAAGTTGTAGCTTTATGCCCTATATAAATTATTGTAACACATTTTTGCTTAATTTAGTGTGTGTGAAGAGATATGGCTCCTTCATTAGGGCTGGTTCACAACCAACCAAAATCATCTCATTCTTTCTGTTTTCATATATTTTGATGACTTTATGTGTTGATTTAGACAAAGTACAAAACATGATATTTGTAGAATTATATCCCTTCTAAATACTTGTAAAGTAATTTTGCTTGATTTGTTGAGTGAAAAGAAATATGACTCATTGATTGTAACTGATCCTGAACCCAAATAATTCAATTTTCTAAGAAATTGATGGCCTTAGATTTAGAATTTGATGATGTGACAAACTTCAAAGTTATGTATTTATGTATTATCTACATGTAACATCCTCAACCCAAATCATATGTATTTTTATTATGTTATATTTGAATATATGCTTTGGATAAATGATTTTTTTTAGACATGTTAATTGGAGAATTTGAGAAACACAACGATGACACTTGCACCCTTACATTTGGGGCACTTGAACATACATGTAGTGTTTGTATAGTTGTATGGAAAATTGTCTTATGTTGTGTGCATGTTATAGTATCATAAATAATTGTGTTTTAGAGCTTAATTAAAAGTATAAGGAGCATCTAGGGATTAGGAGATGGATGAAGGCGCTTAAGGAGTGAAGAAGAGGGACTAATAGTAAAACTTTTAACTTTCAACCAATAAGATCAAACCCCCAATCTTTTATCTTATGAAAATAAGAATACAAATTACAATTCTATACCATTAAGGTATGGTAAGAGAAGATAAGAGCGAAATACAATGAAAGAAGGAAAGCAAAGAAAGAAAGAAAGGAAAGAAGAAGAAGAAGAAGAAGAAGAAGCAAAGGGAGAAGAGTGAGTTGCCTGAGGAGGAAGCCTAAGGTTTTCATGGTTATGGGACAGTAGGTAAGTTAATTTATCTTCTTTTCAAATGAAATTAGCCTCTCATGACATGTTAATCAAGCATGGTTAGTGAGAATTATGGAGTAATTGAGGTAGAACTCTTGGATGGAAATTGTAATATAAGAGAACAAGAGCTGATTTTGTTGGTTTTGCTGTTAAAGCAGAATTTTGTACCCATGATTTCATAACCCTAGCTGCAGAATTAGGGAAAGTTCAAAATATGAAAGTTCTAGTTTTATGTCTCATATAAATGTATATGAAACGGTTTTGCTTGATTTTGTGTGTGTGAGGAGATATAACTCCTTCAGTAGGGCTGGGTCACATACGAACTGAGATGATCGCAATCTTCTATTTTCTTATATTTTGATGGCCTTATATTCTGATTTTGACAAAGTGAAAAACATGAAACTTTTAACTTTATATCCCTTCTAAATACCTATATATCAGTTTTGATTGATTTGCTGTGTGGAAAGAGATATGGCTAATTCATTATGACTGACCCTGTATCGGGATGAAATCTCACATTTCTTTTAATTCTATTTTCCAAGAATTTGATGGCCATAGATTTAGAATTTGATGATGGTCCAAACTTGAAAGTTGTATATCTATGTCTAATCTACATGCCTGTGAAATATTGTTGCCAAATCCAGCCTGGTTGCTAAGATATTTTTCCTTCATCATGACTATTTGTCAATATGTTACAAACATGCTCACCCTGAGATTTGTTCCTTTGTTTTGGTGACCTTATAGACTTAATTAGACAATGAGTAAACCATGAAAAATGTTCCTTTATATGTTTTGTAACTGGTGGTAGATTATTATTACAACTAGATTGGTACAATTTGAGATACACCTAAGAATGTAAGACCTACTTAGACTGAGATGACATTGCAATAAGGCAAAATTAAAAAATTTACCACATTTTCTATGTGTCTGATATTAGCTTGAAATTTGAATATGTTGTATCATTATGTGTCCAGTTTATTTGAAGAAAAAGAATCAAGTAATTTGGTGAGTATATATGGAGTTATTTCCATAAGAGTATAGCAAGCTCAAGCTGCCATATAAGGAAAATATGCATAAATACTTGGTCCACTTGCATGAATCATGCCATAGTTGTATAACAAGATGAAAATCTTACTTTATCATCATGAATCGATTTGGTATATTGAAATAGGTCTTCGAGGCATTGAGGATAATAGTGGGAATAAGCTGGGACCATCCACGACTAAATAAGCATGAATGAGGAGGTAAGTAAATAACTAATGGTACTATATGTGTGATTGGTTAAAGGCCATGAACATATACTTAATGAAATGAAATGTTGTTTAATGTGATGATATTGAGGAATACATAGATGAAAGATTGTTATACTCTTGATTTATTATTTTCATGAGATGTTGATAAATTATGACTCGAGAATGGGAGTATGTGGTGATATGAGCTTCCAAAGTTATGTGTGTTGTTATTAGTCATTATATTGTTGGAATTTTATTGGATTTATAGTTGATTGGTTGAAAGACTAATACTTGATCTGGTTGGCAAGTAACACTATTCATAGCCTGTGTGGCAATAATATATAACAACCTATATGACAATAACATTTGATAGCCTGTGTGGCGATAATATTTGATAGCCTGTGTGATGATAATATTTGATAGCCTGTGTGGCCATAATATTTGATAGCTTGTGTGGCGATAACATTA